>VCRD01004003.1:9407-50116 GCA_006783055.1 Trinorchestia longiramus
AGTCTCAGTCATAGTCTAGTCTCAGTCATAGTCTAGTCTCAGTCATAGTCTAGTCTCAGTCATAGTCTAGTCTCAGTCATAGTCTGAGGGACATGGAGGCACGTGAGTATCAGCTGCAGGCTGTGTGCAGGATTTCAATTCAAGAAGAATAAGTTTGAAAACATTTATTAAAATTCACAGTATACTTTCAATAAAATCTAAAATCAATTGAATAGTAGCACTTTTCAAAATTTATAATAAAATTTACAAAATCGTAGTACGGAAATTAACTCAACTAGGGTTGTAACAATCTAATTTAAAACACAGACAACACTGGTCTCTCGTGACTATTGTGGTTCATACTGATTGTGTTGCTCTCTATTCCACGAAATCGTACTCGTGCGCAGTTTATTTTGAACAGTGTTTCTTCTCTCAGTCATTAATCAGCTAAGTACTGATAAGAGCTGTGGTTGGTGCCTTCAGCCTAGGAGCACTTGCTCCCGGGCACAGGTGAGCTTCTTTTTTTCAATTTACGGCTTCTTTATAATTCTCAATTTCACCGTGTGTATAGGGTGGCCATTTGTTTATTGGTGTTTATTAAGAGGATGCTATTATACCTCCTCCCTCTGACCGAGGAAGAGGGGCTGCTTCTGGACGTGCTAGCTCGTCGAGCCCACCGTCCGGGGCCCATCTCCTTCCTGAATACCAACCCTCTTCTAAATCCCGTACCTTCTCTCCTTCAAGCACCATTTTCTCCCAACCTAACCCTAATTTGCCTAACCCTAAACCTCTCACCACTCTACTACCTCCAACCCTTCCTTTAACCCATGTTATCCCCTCCCGTCCTGCAAAAAGCACCCACTTATAGAGTGCAATTAAAAACAATTGATCTGGCTAAACCGACTAATAACCAAAGAATGTTTTAAATAACTTTTCGTGAATTGAATGCACCTCTGATAAGACTGACAACGACAAGGACATGATACTACGCTGTGACGGACGACGTTACTTCTATCGACAAACTGACCTCCAAGAAAGCTCCTACCGCATTTGAAAAAAACTTGACTCAAATCCAATTATCCTCCCAGACTTACGAGCAAAGAGGACCATATTCTGAAGACAAATAGACGCTGACATTGGGCTAAAACCGACTGAAGAAATAAAAAACAAAATAAAAAGACAGAATGACTGGCTGACAGTAACAGAAGTTATAAAAATAAAAAACTATAAAAAACTATACTCACTTACTAAAACTTGTGACAACGGACACAACGACTGCAAAGACGGGTTTTACACGTTTCATACAAAAATTACCCCCCAATAATATGAACAGGAACAATACACACATATATCAATCTGCTACAAATGTGACAAATTCGAAGACCATGCCACACATCAATGCACATCTCCAACCCAACATTGCTTAGAATGCTCATCAAAAGAACACACCTATAAAAAATGTGCAAACCTACTGAAACAATGCCTCAACTGCCGTGGTCCACACAGAACACTTGCTCCAAACTGCCCACACAGGAAGAACATCATACGACAAAAAAAGAAACCGAACAACGCCAAAAACAAGAACAGACTCACAGTACATACGCCGAAATAGCAAAATACGCCATTCAACAAACTTACCCACTACAGCACACACTAACATTAACAAACTAAACACACATCAAACTCACAGCCCTCATACTAGAAGCACACATAACAGCATTAGACAAGACCAAAAAATTCGGCGGAATACTATTAAATTTCTAAAATTGAACTTTGACAGATACTGCGTTCTCAGATAGAGGCTCAACAGCTATCTTTAACTTTTACTATTACAAAAGCGACAAGCAACAACCCCAAACGACCCAAACAGCTCTGCAAGAAGAATACACAATGGACCTAACAAAAGACACAGCGATGGATGAGACTGACACAGCTACAGACACAAAAATAAGACAAAAAAGACGGATTAATGATGGAATGGAGGATTCTAAACTATTAATGGACAACAAATACACGACAAACGTTAAACTTTATAGGAACTACGCAGACAGTTCATCAATTCCTGAAAACCCTACAATGGACTGGTTTGCCGACGAACTAGACAAAGACAAGGACAATGAGAGAGGACTGAAATTCTTTACACAGGACTTGAAACATCAGCCGGTGGTGGAAATGTTGAGGCGAAGGAGGGCTCTGTTTCTGCACACTAAATTAACATAATGCCCCATGAACAATTTATTACATTTCAAATATACCACACAACCACCACAGCAATAAAAAACCACACAACATCAAAGAAATGATCCCCAGAAAACTATCATTCAACGCAACGGACAATCTTAGACCAATAAAAGAAGAGCCCTTTCTAATGTTTACAATGCAATAGATCCCTACATAATACTCATAAACAATCATTCCCTCATAAACAGTAACCCAATTAAAATTTTCAACTTCAATATTTTTCCCCCAACAAATACAATGAACAACATGCCGGAGTTACCATAGCCATAAAAAGACACATCCCTTATAAACTACATGACACATTCCACTCTGACATGCTAGCTATAACAATAGATACACAACAAGGATCCATCACCATAGGCACAAATACACTCCATCCAGAACAGATTACCTCCACCTCATAGATTTTTACAGTTTATTCAATAGACCCAATCCAGTTTACTTTTTTGGAGACATTAATGCTGCCCGCAGGACTCTAGGACACACATACAATAACACTAGAGGATCACGCCTACACACACTCATAACACGGCACCAATTGAGACACATAAGACCAAACTTCCCTACACTTATTACCCATAGAAGTGCAACATCCCCAAACATTTTACTACAAAATAAACATGCATACCATAACATCCATCTGAAACCAGGACCACTCATACCTTCTGAGCATATTCCAATTATAGCCACAATTTCTGCAAACCCACTACAAATCCACATCAAACAACGCAGACACTTTTACAAAGCGGACTGGGGGAAACACAAAAAAATACTGTCAACGGTCACATCTCCCATAGAACACACCCCCACCTTGGAAGAAATAGATCAATACCTTGACACCTGGACAAAACACTTGCAACAAACCCCTGCAAAATGCATACCTTTACTTTCACACAAGATCATACCAGGTATCAAACCCACACATGAAACACTAACACTCCAAACACAATACCAACATACAATACAGTACATAAAAACAATGGCCCATCAAAGCAACTAAACAGACAACTTATCATTCTCAGAAACAAACTTCAGTCCGTTTGCAAACAATAATATTCACACAATTGGAATACAATAATTCAATCAGTTGACATACAAGAAGACCTCAAAATGTTTTGGTCATCCATAAAAAAGGATGATGAAGTCAAACACTAAACAAAAAATACCTAATTTAATACATAATAACACACACCTATACACACCACTAGACAAAGAATCCATCCTCAGACAACATCAGCGAGATATTTTTACCGATCATGAGAATGAAAACTTTGATACAGAACACATCAACGGAATACAGCAGCACATGAACAACATAACACACGAAATAGCCCCATACAACACAGGAGATATCAACAGACTCGATCCTCTTCACTTCCCCCCAATAACCCCTGATGAACTCCTAAAAACACTGAACACACATTCAAGCAAAAAGCCCCAGGTCCCACAGGCATCACAACACTTCAACTTAACCCTTTCGGTACCATGATGCAAATATCAGAACAATTTCAACATATTTAACATCAAATTTAAAAAAGATGCTTTGTGATGTTTTACGGTCACTGCATTGTCCTGATCAAACTGTAGCTTGCACTGCCCTACCAGCGTTTGCACAGACACACGTGTTGCTCTGCATTTTAATAGGCGAAAAATGACTGCGGCTACCAGAGATGCCGTCAGTACCGAAAGGGTTAAACAGCTTCCAAAAAGCATGATCCATTACGTACCATATATATTTGACATGTCCATTTCAGTTGGCTATTTTCCTGACAAACTCGAACATGCCACAACGATATTTCTCCCCAAACCCAACACTTCACAAAAATCAGTTCAAAATTACAGGCCTATTTCTCTACTAGATGTACAGGGCAAACTACTTGACAAAATACTCAATAGAAGACTCACCAATTACATAGAAACACATGACCACTATAACATTAGGCAACACAGTTTTAGGCAATACAGAGGAACACATACAGCATTAACAACATTACACGAAACTATAACAATGAACCTGGCACAAAAACACAATAGATATAGTACTAAGGGATGTGTCGAAGGTCTTTGACAGCGTATAGCACTCCGGCTTCATCTACAAACTCCCACAAACAAACTTACCTTCACTATTCATCGGAATACTAAATGACTATCTCACAGACAGAACTGCTTCAATAAGAATAGACACACACAGGATCCCCATTCATACTGCATACCAGCGTGTCTCAAGAGGCATGTCTGTCACCAACACTCGACAGCTTATATACCCACGATTTACCGCCCCCATTACCCAATCCCGATTATATCTGTTTCGCAGACGATATTACTGAACTAACTTTTGGTAAGTAGCGCCCACATTATGCAATAAAACAAATAAATACTTACGAAAGCAAATGGAAAATTGAAACCAACACCAAAAAGTTAAAAATTATTGCCATCAACAGATACAAAACAGCAGACATCTTCAAAGACGATATGCACTTCCCATACTCAAAAAAAGATACAATTTTAGGACTTCAATTTTCACCTTCTGGATTCAAAAATCAAATAACGTCCAGATGTGCAATAGAAAATAGCAATCTCAACAAATTATTTAGATTCTCCCACCCCTCCCAATTTACCAAGAAAAAATTATACATGGCATTTTTTAGATCCGTGCTGATGTACTCAATCATCCTCATGCACACGTTATCTCCATCAGCAATCACAAAATTACAGAAAGTACAAAACAGAGCCCTCCGCTGCATTACCAACACAAGCTGGATAGATTTTGCAACAGCTAAATCCCTTCACGAAAGGATAAATATACTACCCATCAACGTCCTTCTGCATGAACACACAAACAAAATTTGGTTCAATTTACTGTTAATAGACATACAACAATACAATAGCCTCACACTCCCGCCAGAACTCATCAACAAGCAGCACCATAGATTCCGTAGTTCAAAACTGCATGGCCTGGCCCCTGCACCTCAACCAAGATATCTATAGCAACAAATTACAAGCAAAACAGCACAAAAAGACCGAGCGCAGTCGTGTTGAGACATAACGGAGTTTCAACGCAGGACGGCGCTCGGCCTAAAATAGGAGGGCAGTTGGAACCCTGGGTCCTGTGTGGAGAGTCAAACAGCATGACGTTGACATGAATACGACGACAGCGTAGTATCTACCAAAATGACAGACCAACATTAAAAAAACTCCTATTATTTCAAACTCCAAAATCTTGCATTAAAACAGTCAGGACACCCCAACCCCCAACCTTAACCATATCCTAAACCTAATCTTATCTGCCTGATAATATTCCTACCCTCATCCTTGCCTTCTGTTATTCCTTGACATTGTAAACCCAACCTGGAACTTACCCTAGTCAAAACTTGTATAAATGTAAATCTGTGTATATTTTTACATGTGCACACATAAAATCCTAACCTATCTACCTGTTAATACCCTTATCCTCATCCTTTGCTCTTTATTGACTCCATAAACTAAAAACCAGATCTAACCTAACCATTCTCAAACAACCTACTCCGGTCAAATTTTCTACATATGTAAAACTGTGTACATTTGTGCATTTGTAAAATAATAATTATAATAATAATAATAATAATAAAGGAATAAAAAGTAAATAAATAAAAAATAAAAAATGTACATATATATATATATGTGTACAGAACAACAAATACACATACATACGTCCGCAGATAATTGCAAACATTTACAAAATGTCTACATAAGAAACACTATAAATACTGTACATAATTGTAAATACAAAGCCCTGACAGGTTTGTGTAAATACATATATATATTTTTATATATAAAGGACTACTGTAAACAGGACGTGCACGGTCATACGTTAGCGCAGGCCAGTTCACCGATTTCAGTTAGTCACAAACTGTCACAGTGTGGGCATAGTCGTAGTCTGTCACTCGGTTTGAATCAGACATTGTTGTTTGTTTCGAGGTATATTGCTGCATTTCTAAGTGGATACTGTTTGTTTACAAAGTTTATTGCTAATTATATGTATTAAAAATGGCGAACAAGAGTAGGGTTGTGAACTGTCGGGGTAATTACGATAAGGAGAACAGGCGCCACGTGTTTCACCTGCCGAAAGAGCAGTCTGAGAGACAGAAGTGGCTTGACGTTCTTCCACCTCATAAAAACTTTGTTTTTAATCCAGACAAGTTTTTCATTTGTGAGATACACTAGGGTGCTGACCTACCTTTGATCAAATTGTGTGGTGGTTCTATGATATGAGACCTGGAATCCCTCCCAGTATCTTCAATGTGCCTGCTTCATGTCTGCCGTTTCCAAAACCTGCACCTCGCACGGCGAAAGGGAAAAACCAACAATGGAGGTATTTTCTTCAGAAGGATAAGATTACTTCATTTGATGCTTTCAAACCTGAACGTAACCTGCAGAAGCGGTACAAGAACTTGATTATTTCAAGATCGAAAGAAAGGCTTGTGTGTTTGTTCATGACCGACAAATTCAGTGAGTGCAGCCTGTCTGTGATTGTCGAAAACAAGCTCACTTTGTGTTCCCCACTGACGCTCAGTGCGCTCAAGAACGGCATTAGTGTACCACTGTTTAAGACACTTCATCCCAACAATGGTTTGAGATCGCTTGGCAATGAACTATGTATGACATACCGTTTGACAAAACGATCCAAAATGTTGTCACTTTTCAAGCTCACACATCAGCATGTATCGACACCGAGAAGGAGAAAAAGTTGTTATTTTTGACACGTCAGTTGGAACTTTTATCACAGAAGCAGTTTTCCATGAATGATAATTGTTTTGCTCTTCAATCATACTCAAAGTGTAATTATGAACAGCTCAGAGACTTTTTGGAACTGCCATGCAAACACAAGCTGCAGTACATCACTTCATCTATTGACAAGGACCAGGTGCTGAGGGAAACATTTGACAAAGTCCAGACACTGCAGCAGAAGAATGTGTTTCTCTTGGTAGATGAAGTACAGATTCGCCCAACAGCTTCACTTTCCCTGACGATTCCACACGTGTGCACTTTTGATCATGTCAGATGTGGACTGTGTTTCATCAAGGAAGCCTGTCACCGTGCCTGCTGCCAGAAAAGACTATTGCAGATCTTGTTGACACTGGCCAGCTTAAGTGGAATTGACATTGACTGTCCCAAGATGTTCCGTCGTCTGGCAAATGTTCTTTTGAATGGACTCCACAACCTAGAGAAAGATCAGCAGAAGAATGCGGTCCTTCTTCAGACCTCTATAAAAAAGGCCCGGTTGGCTGACTAATCGCTGCAGTTTAGTAGATTTTGCTTCTATCTCTGTTTGTTTATTTGCGTGAATGTTTGTATGTTTGGTTGTTTGCATTGGAAATGGTTTAACTATAATCCATTTCGTAAAGTCTAAAACTGCAGCAACTCGGATTTCTACAAAGTGGCCACTAAAATTGGTATTTCAAAGTATTACAGTGCTTTAAACGATTTAAAATTCACTGTAAAACCTTATTCTCCTTTCTATTGCTTGAAAAAAGTATTTTTTTATCAATCTGTCCAATACAAAATGTTATGTTGCTAAGAATACAATGGCCTCTGCTAGCGTAGTCCACTATATGGCTGTGCACGTCTTGTTTACAGTAGTCCTTGATATATATATATATATATATATAAATCCAGCTACCAAGCAGTCTCCGTGCAAAAATTCATGGCCACCCAATTCAGCGCAATGCGTCTTTTTCGCCTCCTACTGTCCCTTTCCTTTAGATTTCCTGATACTGGTACAATCTGTGCCAAACTCTTTTCTTCAGCTCTTTCCTTGTGCCACCGACCACCACCACATTCAACCGGGATCTAATCTTGATGAGTCAGGTAGCGTCCACGCTGACAGCGCTGTTCATTGGCTCAGACGCTGGCGGATCTTTGCTTCCATAGAGTGAAAAAACGGGAGCTATTTTTTTTTCAAAGTGGTCACTGCATTACAAATATCCTAACAAAGACATGAAACTGATAACTTTTGACAGTGTGATAATATTTATCAAATACACACGGGCACATCACAGATATCACTAATATCCTCTATAAATTCCTCACTAATATCATTTCTAATACCCTCATCTCTCAACAAGAAATATTATCACTACATTAAATATCATTAAATTCTCTACGTCTTCATGATACCTACCGCCGTAAAAAAAATATCGCAAGAAAATATTATCTGTTCTGAAGTTATGACTACTATTACTAATATTTCTAACGTGGCTACTATTCCTAATATTGCACATATTGGTACTATTGCTGGTAGGACTCAAGCTCGTAAATTGACTAATATTTCTAGTATTGTAAATATTTAATTCATATTCTTATACTAATTGATACGCAACACATCACCTGGCGTAAACCTGAACTCATACTTCAGAAAATTACTACATTTTAGTGGTTTTCATACGTGAAAAATGTATCACCATGAGCAGAATCTTTTCCATGATTTACTCATAATCATCAGTAGAACAGTTGTATGTACATCAACATGGCATGAATATTCATAATTGTAATAATATTATGGTATATATATATATACACACACACCATAATATATATATATATATATATATATATATATATATATATATATATATATATATATATATATATATATTGCTATTCATTACTTATCAGTTACTAACTTCACATAGAAGAATTTGGAATAGGTTTTGGTGGCACCAAATTGACTTACTTCATTTAAAGCCTACACTAAGTAAACGACATTTCCTTAGGGCCTAATAAAATATTTGAATTATTAACGAAGGTCTAATAAGGCATTTCAATTAATATTAGGCTAGTAATTTGCTTTAGAATCACCACTAAAATTTGTTTACATCAATGACATCCTAATTCCTTAGAATTAAATCGATGATCAATTACTTTATATGAAAAATACTGGACCTTTTCATTTATTAAGATCTTCAAACATGCTATGGTAAATTTCCCTAACTGCAATATGGCCAATAGATCAATTTTCCTTCGTTTTTTTCAGCTCGTGCAAACCACGCGATGGCACCCACACCCCACGTGATAACACATACACCCCACGTGATAACACATACACCCCACGTGATAACACATACACCCCACGTGATAACACATACACCCCACGTGATAACACATACACCCCACGTGATAACACCCACACCCCACGTGATAACACACACCCCACGTGATAACACACACGCTTTGCGCTAAAACACTCATGTTCATCATGTTCTGAACAATAAGATGCACATGGCATCATAACATTCCTCAACTCCACAAACATGTCATTTGCTACATCCGTGTGTTCATACACTTAACATACACATTCATTCATTCGAAGGCTTCATTCACAGCACTTCCAGCTCCATTCATGTTTTGTCTTACTCTTTATTGACGCACTCGCGTGTTCCTGTGGGAGATACATTTCACACAATACACATAGTAATACATGTTGCTGCAACACTACATACATTGTAATGTAGTCTTTATTTCTACACATGCACGATATTATTGACGCAAACAAACGAGTATGTACCTCAAATACGTGAATATGACGCGTTGAAATTATTTTCCTGTACTTAATATGAGCAAATATATTTCAACACTCTGGTCAATACACTGGTCCACACACTGATCAACATAGTGGTCAATACACTGGTCAACACACTGATCAACATAGTGGTCAATACACTGGTCCACACACTGATCAACATAGTGGTCAATACACTGGTCAACACACTGATCAACATAGTGGTCAATACACTGGTCAACACACTGATCAACATAGTGGTCAATACACTGGTCCACACACTGATCAACGCGCCAGTTTGAGTAGTAGTGCTCATGCGTTGATCGCAATGCATGATGATGATCATCAGAAATAATTCATTACCTCACACCGTGAGTTATGATGTAATTACAATCATGACTGCTTCTATTAACTAAACAAGATCATTAATACGTCATGAGCCGTACAGCGCCACACGGAAATACGAGTATGTGCAACTACACAAGTACTTCTAAGCAACAGTTTTTTTCTGATTTTCTCAATGTAATTTACTAAGGAATTTGAACAACTGATGAATACAATAATTTCACTCACGTGTGTGTTACATATGAATGTATTGCACATGAATGTATTGTGCTGAACTGAACATTCTTACTCTTATTTACGTAACAACTACATGTTATAATAACTTATAGCAAATATAAAGTATGAAATAATATCGATTTATTTTTACTCATTTTCATATACGCGCACAAGAGGTACAGGGAACATGTATGAACACATACCTGCATGTGTAAGATGTGCTTTCTTGAGTGTACACATGCGAGTTTTTGCTGGTGCATACACTATGCTACGTGCATGTATGCATAAACACATACCTATACATACAGGTATATATGCTCACAAGTACATACATGCCAATACATCAGTTATAGATGCAAATACGAAGACGTACTCACACACCTACATATACACATACATGAATAAAGATACGAGTTTTCAAGTATTTTATCTACTCATACGAAACTATCTCTGCCTTGCACGTACTTTGCAACTATATATGGATGTACAGTGGGGTGAAACAAGCATTTGGACAATTTCAAAATTTTATTTTAATGTATTTTCAGACAAAATGTAATTGCAATACTTTTTTAAAATACACAATATATGTATAACAACAAACATTACTGAACAGCAAAACTATGAATTTTGTTTAGCATATATAATTTATATACAAATAATAATTATTCATGTTAAAAAAATACTTGGACATTTTTTTGGAATATTTGGCTAATGCTCAGTCCGGAAATTTCTCCCTTATAACGACCATGAAATATCTTTGGCATTGCTACACTCTGAGTTGTTCAGTAAATTGTGGTGATGGGAGTTAGTTATGATTAGGACGCTGCTCTGTGAACCCTGCAAAATACCTAAACAACGAAGACTGGCAAATAATCTGAAGAACTGTTCAATTTTGATTCTTGCTGCTAATAAAAGTTACTGAAACACTTCAAAGTGGTTGAATGTTTCAGTCGGCATAGTAAAAACATGTCACTGTCAGCACACTACTGTATGTCACAATATAAAGAAATGAAAGGAGTTTGTAACAGCTGAAGAGTAAGTACGAGTTGCCCCACCTGGTAAAATATGTCAGAAGTGGTAGTTAAATGCGTGGAACTAATTAAGACGATCCTTTCATCACTAAAGAAGAACTTTAAAACAATGTTCACACTAATGAGACTCAGCCTCGTAAACGAGTCTTCAGTGATAAACTTCATCAGAAAAATTAAGTTTCCGATGTTCCCCTGAGACATCAATGTTGAGAAACCTCATTTGAAATCAAGATTACAGTCTTCCAAATACTATCTAAACCAATTTTATGATCATATGACCATGATATCTTTTTGACCATGATGATACAACACATATATGGAGACTGAACTTCCTGCGCTCAAGAGAATGCCATAGAACAATGGCGACAAAAGCGTAATGACTTGGAGGGACTTCCTCTTCGATTGGACCGCATTACGTAGTTACAGAAACATAAAATGGGGTCAAGTATCGTAAGATATCAGAAAATAATTTGTTCATACCAGTGGAAAGCTTACCCTAGAAAATAATTTGCGGATCCAACAAAACAATGATCGCAAACGTACTGCCAAAGCTACCCGTGATTGGTTGGAAGATGATTATCCTATTATAGTGTTGTAGTCTGTCGAACCACTTCATTCAAATTCCATCATAAATGTATAGATAATGCTAAGAAACAGGTCTAAACGCAAACAATAACAAATTTCTATGAATCTAAAACTGTTAGAAAATATAAATGAACCAAGACACCACAAAAATACATCAGGACTCAAAGCAGACAGCTAGCGTTTAAGCCATTTATGCCGGAGGTTAGAATAACGGCACGTACCATGGAAAAACCAATAAAATAGCTTTATTGAGACACAATTAAAACATTTATACATTTATACCGTTTATTTAAGAATTTTCGTTTTAAATAAGAAAATCTATGCCGTCCTATATGTAAGAAGCCAGGCATAAATGGGTTAAGAGACTCAATGGCGCATAGAAACGTTTCAACTAAATACTGAATAGCTTTCTTCAAGTGTTCAAGCACTTTCCCACCGGGCTTTTATATTATTTGCTTATAAATTATATACACTTGAGAAAATTAACAGTTTTGCTGTTCAGCAATGCTTGTGGCATTGAACGACGTATTTTCCATCTCTGATAATTCATTATGTTCAAAAATGTAATGAAATAAAATTGGGAAGCTGGTCAAATATTTGTTTCACTGTACTGTACCCACAGACATGCACGCTATTGCAACCCATGTATCAGTTGCGTTTGTATTTGTAATATTTTTACCTTATCTTTTGATCTTAGTGAGATATTTATCATATGTTATTAATATTCATAACATTAATGAAATATTTACAAGTCAAACATTTATTATATAAATCAAATATTTATTGTGTAAGTAAAATTTTTGTAATACAAGTAAAAAAATAATTAAAAATAAATACATTTTGTATAATTTAAATTCTAACGAAGATGTCCTCCACATAACTGATCAGCTCTGACTTATAATATTTCCATACTCATCTTAATTAACGATAGAAAAAGGCAAGAAAATCAGAGAGTTCAATTTTATACTCAAGAATTTCATACATCTGCCCTATGAAGTTTTCAATATTTTTGCTCTATATATATATTCAATTATATATATGTGTATATATATATATATTTATCAAATCTAAGTCAATAGAATTACACTTGAAAAATATTTTTCTGTACAGCCATTTTTTTGATTGAGTTTCACGTTATCTAATTTTTTTGTAATTTGTTCAATTTCGTAAATTTTGCCTTTTCTAAAATTTTATGTTTCCTTACTTTTTATTTTCTAAATTTCAAATTTTCTTTCATCTTAAACTACTGTATACTTTTATTTCCTCTACCTCATCTTGTGCTAAATTTACAGAAATAACAAGAAATAATAAATATTATTCAGAACATCTACTGCAGCTAATTTACATCATAAATATAACAATTTATTTATTAAATAACTTTGATATGTAACACATTCCGCTCGATCACATAGAACACGTCACTCGCAACACAGAATACACAGCACACGTTGCTCGCAACACACAGAATACACAGCGCACGTTGCTCGCAACACACAGAATACACAGCACACGTTGCTCGCAACACACAGAATACACAGCACACGTTGCTCGCAACACACAGAATACACAGCACACGTTGCTCGCAACACAAAATACATGTCATTTACTGGTCACTAAATGACCAAGTGGAGGCCATTTAGTCACCACTAAATGGTTAGTCACTACTAAATGGCCATGCGGCGGCCATGTACCAGTTACTAAATGGCCAAGCAAAGACTGTTTCCAAAAGTTTAAAAAATTATCAAAATAACTATTAAATAATATTATGCCTAGCTATTCACATTAAATAACTAACGTTTAATATGCGCAGCTACGATTAAAGAAATTAAACTTAAAATAATTTAGTGTTCACTCTAAATAAGTAATATGTGACCTACGAGTAAACTAAAGTAGAGTAATGGACCAGGTAAAATTTTTACATACACTACACTTTGAAGGGTCGTGTAGGTAGATGGTAGGGCCATGGTAGTGTGCCTCGTTGGTACCCAGCAGCAGCAGCGTAGGTAGATGGTTCGAAGTAATCCCTCACCGTCGTGGGGGGAGTGGGGAGTTCTCGGTGGGTCCTGGCCTCCCTCACCATTCGGGACGAAGGATGACTTGCGGAATGTTGAAGTTGGTGGGGAATGCGAAGGGGAAGCGTCTGGGCAGGAGCAGAAAACACGGATATCGGAGGTAGATGTGCTGGGGTGCGTGCATGCAGGTTCGTAGTGGTGTGGGTGGTGGGCATTGCAGTCGCCAATGTGGCATGGAGGGGCAGAGCCATGGAGGCTGTGTGGCTTCCTAAGTGTGCTGCCATCTGGTGGCTGGAAGGGTAGCTGGTCAAGTCCCTCATGTTCCGAACCTTGTTCAGTTGTGGTGAGACTTCCATAGCTTGTCGCTGTTCAGGAACAGTGTGATGTCCTCGTGACGCATCATTTATATTTTCCCGCGCCATGTCTTGCAGAGACTTCGCCATAGAGATGCGACTCATGTTCCTCCCTGTCTTGAGTTGAGGTCTGGTCATCTCGCTGTAGTTTAGGACATGAACTTTGTCCTCTAAAGATTCTTTCAGGGGGTTTCCGCAGACGCTACTTGGGTGTGCCTCAGGGGATCCCCGCGATGTGATTGGTAAAGTGGCCACAGGCTCCGGTTTTGGTTCACTTCTGAGCATTGATTTGACCTCCTCGGAAGAGCTGTCGCTAGAGCAAGCGAGGGAAGAATAGTTTGGCTTAGGAAGAGCGTGTTCAGCGAAAGCAGGGCGAACAACTGATGGCGTAGACGGTATTGGGCTCATGGTAATGGACGTGCCGATGCAGGTAGGAGTAAAGTTTACATATATGGAAATCGGGTGCAATACTGGAGAAATTTCTGGCTTCACAGACATTGCAGAAGCCACAACGGAAGGGTCTACTGACATGGGTACGTAGAAACTCCCTGATTGGTTGAATGCAAAAATAGGGACAGGGGTTCTGTTGGAGTCGTCAGGCTGTGCTGAAGTCGGCAGACGCGACATCACTCCAGCGTTTACAGAAGGTGGTCTCGAGTGTTCTTTCACTTTGAACTTGTCCATGTGAACAGTTCTATCACGATGTTCTTTGTGAGGAGGGTTAGTTTCCTTAGGACTGCTAGCACATAGATTACTATTGGAAACCGGCCTGCCGATACTTTCATATTGGTCGTAGTTACTGGATGACGAACCAGAATCCCGACGCAGTTTCTTAGCCGGATGAGACGAAGAGGAATGTTCTAAGTCTACACTGAATCTATGCTTCATATTACTCTTGAATTTATACAAGCGGCTCGGATTGTCTTCTCCTCCAGAGGAAGACGTGTTTGAACCATTGTCAGAAGAGAAGTACTCGTTTCTAACAGACTTGCAGCCAGCTGCAGCCGCAGTCGAGTGTTGCCTTATAGTTCTCAGAGGTACTTCCGATGTCGGCCGTTCAACTGTTAGCTCTTCAGGAGCATCGGTGGCGCTAGAGACTGGTACTGATGCTGAAGTTCTTTCAAGTTTGTGGTCCTGGTAGCTGCTGTTACCGCTGATCGGTTCCCTGGTACCTTGCTCCACCGCAGATCTGGGCCGCCTACCGCTACCATGGAGGATGTCGAAGTTGACGTTAGCTGGAACTGGTGAGATCAAGTCTAGGGACCGCGCTGTCTGGCCACGAGGTGTTGCAAGAGAACGAGAGCATCGACTTGACAGACCAAATGCACCAGAATCTGCAAAATAATACGTTAGGGAAATCTAGGCTCACTCTTGCCATAAAGTAAAACCCTTAGACGTGTTGCAAAAACATTTTGTAAAACGACCTCCCAGCAACGACTGAAGTTATCTGTTTTAATGACCCATGAGTTTAGTGTGCAAGATTTTTAAGTCTCATGATTTAAAAAGGAGTATGATATGAGTCACGAACTGAAGAAATTAGCAAGATGTAATTATACATCTCATTTGCATCATATGAACCTCAAAGATGCATCAAATTTTCTTATTTATTCGAAAAATTATTCATTGATAATTTTTGTAAGTTTCATGATACTAGACGCCTTAGCTGACATGCACAGCAAGAGTATACACGAGTGTAATTCGATGATTCACGGGTCATACTTAGTGGGTCAAGTGTCTGTTAGTGGGTCTAGTGTCTGCTAGTGGGTCTAGTGTCTGCTAGTGGGTCTAGTGTCTGCTAGTGGGTCTAGTGTCTGCTAGTGGGTCTAGTGTCTGCTAGTGGGTCTAGTGTCTGCTAGTGGGTCTAATGTCTGCTAGTGGGTGTAGTGTCTGCTAGTGAATCTAGTGTCTGCTAGCGGGTCTTGTGTCTGTTAGTGGGTCTAGTGTCTGCTAGTGGGTCTAGTGTCTGCTAGTGGGTCTAGTGTCTGTTAGTGGGCCGTAACTGTGCACGTACAGTAACTGTACAACTAAAATTCCATTTAATCATCACCCAACAAGTCATCACCCAACAAGTCATCACCTCATCACTAGACCACAAATTTGTTTAGATCCCAGAAGCAAGAACAATAATTAGTGCAATACAACACGGACACATACGAGGTCTCTCACTACACAAGTGATGTGTACTCCGTGCAACACACAGTGTAGTACAGTAATGCTGTGCAACACACAGTGTCGTACAGTAATGTTGTGCAACACACAGTATAGTACAGTAATGCTGTACAACACACAGTGTAGTACAGTAATGCTATTTTAATTACAATTATCACGCGTAAATTTCTGATAGAAGCGACAACAGCCCAACAAAATTTGTCCGTAGAGAGTTTAATATGATTGATTTTAGCTGGGATTTTTGTAATGAATAACTCTTTCTTTGTGATCCTCATTACCTCCTGCATTACTTCTCTTATTACCTTTCTCAGTACCTCCCTTATTGCCCCCTTCATTACCTCCCTCATTACCTCCCAAATTATCTCCCTCATTACCTCCCTCATTACCTCCCTTATTACTAGCCTCATTACCTGCAGTGGCTCAACATGAGAGAAGTTCTACGCCCAACTTGCCAAGAAGCTCGTATAGACGCTGTAAAAAAACTCGTATTGACGCTGTAAAAAACTCGTATAGACGCTGTAAAAAACTCGTATTGACGCTGTAAAAAACTCGTATAGACGCTGTAAAAACTCGTATAGACGCTGTAAAAAGCTCGTATAGACTCTGTGAAAAGCTCGTATTGACGCTGTAAAAAACTCGTATAGACGCTGTAAAAAGCTCGTATAGACTCTGTGAAAAGCTCGTATAGACGCTGTAAAAATGAACAATCAAAGTATTTGAATCAGTGAGGCTTTCGGTGTCCCACACACATTTTTCAAGAAGAGTGTTGTGAAAAAAAGGAAAAGTATTACGAAGACTTGTCTGTTGTAATTAGAAAGCCAGAAATGCCCTGTTTAGCCTTCAGAACCAACCACAGAGGAACTAACAGAAAAAGCAAAGTTTGACATCATTTTGTCCCACCTTTTGTTCTGGCTTCTTTATCTTCTCTTTTGACAGCTGCAAAGGAGTTGTCAGAACTGCTGGTGTCGCCACAATAGCTGTTGTTGCCGCTGCTCCTGTTGGTGCCATTGTAGCCAAAGTTATTGCCATAGTTGTTGCCGCCGTAGTTGGTGCCATACGTCAGTGTGCCTGTGTTGCCGAGAGGATATCCGTGGTTCCAGTTGTTGCCATGGCTATAATTTCTGTTGTTGCCATTCTCCCCAGAGTTATAATTCCTGTTGTTGCCACTGTCGCCGCTGTTGTAGCCGCTGTTGCCATTGCCACAGCGGTACTCGTCTTGGGTGCCAGCGTTGGAATATTCTTCAGTGCCGTCAGTGCTGCTGGACTCCTGTTTCACAGACGCTTCCTCTGAGGAAGAGAACAGTGACTTACCAGTTTTTTGGAATGATTCTTGGTTACCGGCCACGGACTCGGAACCATTACTACCGGCAGTAAAATAGCCGCTGTCGTTGCGGTAGTTACTGCCACTGGTGTGACTGCTGCCGCTGTAGATGCTCACTGTGCCACTACTTTTGCTGCTCATGCTCATTTTTGAGGAAATCTTGCCGCTGCCAAGTGGCAGGTTGTCGCCAATGGCAGCAGTGGCATCACAGCCGCTGCCACTGAAAGGAAGGAGGATTGCGTTGCTCCTGCCCGCCGTCTCTCCGTTCACTCCTCCAGCAGCAGTTTTGGGGTCTGGTGAGGAGGGCTTCTTGCTACAGAAGGAGGGGTTGTCTGGAGAACAGTTGTTGCTGTCGTTGCTGCCACAGTTGCTGTAGTTGCCGTTATCGCTGGATGAGCCATTGGCGTGGTAACCGCTGCTGGAAGCAGGACTGGGAGCTGACTTGCGAGTTGAGTAACCTTCTCCTGCACGAGTTACTCGATTAGCATTCATTGATAACCTGTGAGCAATTAGCAGTCGTTCACAGACTATGATTGATTGACAGTGACTTATAATCTATAATCAATTAACAGTCATTAACAAATTATGAAAAACAAGACGTTTTCTTATGAAGAAATTAAAAAAACTGAAACCGAGCAGTTTGCTCCACACCCACTAAAGCGTTTGCAATAATTCCTTTTATCGAAAACTTGATCATTCGCGCAACTGAGGTTCGATCCCTAGTGTCGGTTGAACAATTTATGTTCAAGAACCAAATAGATTTAGCGCTCCTTTGTAAGGCTTGCAAGATTACAAAGACGAGAGAATTGGGAAGTGTTCTCACTGTTAGTAACATGAAGGAGAAGCATACTCAACAAAAAATGGTACCAAACACGAAAAAACTGTGAAGCCTCTTCTCCTAAACACAACACAAGAGCCGCTACATCGCACCCACACGCCTCTACAGTGTAGGCATCTAGTTGTAGGAGACGCTACACGCACTAGACAGCAGGAACGAGAGAGCTGTAAAGCATCTCCTACCATCATAGAATAGAACAGAACTATTTTGTACTGAGGAAAAGGGCACCAGAGGCGTCAGTAGTGTGTGGTATTTCACTCACTGGCAACGACCTTCTTGCAGTGTTTGCTTAGGAAGCTCATGAGTCTGACACAGAGGGAGTCTCCTGAGAACAACCCTTCAACCTCGACCAGGAACTGCAGGGTCTTCGCCATTGCTTCCTGGTAACCAGTGGTCCATTTGTCCACCTGTTCTCCTCCACCAGGCAAACCTCCAGCACCTGTGAGGGCTGTTGTGGCTGTGGGATAAATAAAGTTCATTAGTTGTCACATTAATTCATTAGTTGTCACGTTAATTCATTAGTTGTCACATTAATTCATTAGTTGTCACGTTAATTCATTAGTTGTCACATTAATTCATTAGTTGTCACGTTAATTCATTAGTTGTCACGTTAATTCATTAATTGTCACATTAATTCATTAGTTGTCACATTAGCTGTTTGGCAGTCCCATTAGCTCAATAATTGATTCATTGCATATCACGTCAATTACTACATTCCACATTAGTTTGCGTACATAGTGCATAAATATACTGTCGCTCACCTATCTCCCTGTACTCCTGCTGCTGCTGCAGATGTTTCAGATACTTGATAGCCATCTCAATGATCTCTGTCTTCTCTACTCGACCACGCCCCTTTTTCAGGTAGTATGGTGGGATCAGGCGGTTGAGATCAGCCAAGCAATTGTTCATTCTGTCACGCCTTCGCTTCTCGATTACACGATGAGAGAGAGGGTCCTGTGTGAGGAAAAGAGGGGAAACTTGAGTTCCAGCAGTTATTAAGTGGCAGAGAGGGTCCTGTGTGGGGAAAAGAGGGGAAACTTGAGTTCCAGCAGTTATTAAGTGGCAGAGAGGGTCCTGTGTGAGGAAAAGAGGGGAAACTTGAGTTCCAGCAATTATTAAGTGGCAGAGAGGGTCCTGTGTGAGGAAAAGAGGGGAAACTTGAGTTCCAGCAGTTATTAAGTGGCAGAGAGGGTCCTGTGAAGGGAAAAGAGGGGAAACTTGAGTTCCAGCAATTATTAAGTGGCAGAGAGGGTCCTGTGTGAGGAAAAGAGGGGAAACTTGAGTTCCAGCAGTTATTAAGTGGCAGAGAGGGTCCTGTGTGAGGAAAAGTAGAAACGTTGCGGCAAAGTGGATTCTGGAGGAGGATTAAAGGAAAAATTGTTCTGGGAAGGAATTTGATGCGGGGAAATAAACAAAAACCTGTCCCTTGCTATTGTGCTCTAGTGCACATTTCAGCAGACAGTAGAGCACATTATGTGGCAACAGGTAGCATGTCAACAGGTGACGTGTCAACAGGTAGCATGTCAACAGGTGACGTGTCAACAGTTGACGTGTCAACAGGTGACGTGTCAACAGGTGACGTGTCAACAGGTGACATGTCAACAGGTGATGTGTCAACAGTTGACGTGTCAACAGATGACGTGTCAACAGGTGACATGTCAACAGGTGATGTGTCAACAGTTGCTGCAGCTCTTTACTCTTCAATCAAAAACTCAAGAAAAAGCTTAATCCAGAACTAGGATGGAAACTTTATTGTGGCTCTCACTTCTTCATCTTCCTCCGAGTCCCTATCAATTAAATTATCGAATATAATCTACTCATGAATAAAAATGTGCAGCTATTTTACCTTTAAAAGTTTATAATGAATCCCATGCTTGAATTGACTGGAAAGGCCGGGAAGGTCTGAGACAGAGTGTACACTCACCACGACAACCAAGCGACCACTGAGACACACTGGTGCTAGTGTCAAGGTCTGAGTAAAATTGAAGGCTTGTCTTGTTAAAGAGAAGGTAACATGGAGGTCTGAATGGCTGACGTATAATCATGACTGCAGATGTGTCATTTAAATCAAAATAAGAACTGAAGACCAAAATAAGAACGAGAGTACAAAAATAATTGGAGAACTCGAGTACAACATAAGAACTAAGAACTAACGTACAAACTGGAAAACAAAATTAGAACTCGAGAACAAAATTAGAACAGGGGAACTGAATAAGAGCTGATAAACAAATTTCGAACTTGAGATTGAAATACGGGCGCTGCAAGTTTCTTTTAGTGAACCTGCGCAGTACAACACAGACGCTGCACTAGTCTGGTGTGTACAGCACTAGTTAACTAGTGACTAGTCTAGTCTGGTGTGTACAGCACTAGTTAACTAGTGACTAGTCTAGCAATTACAGCTAACCATCATGTAAGCTGTCGATATGATCTTCGAGTGCACATAAATGAGCAGGACCGGTGACAGAGGTAATTAAATACTGGTAGTAAATTCCGTAGAGTTTTGTCGCCTTCATTGTTTGTTGATGTCTTTTGGGTTGATTTTACTCAGGTAAATCACAATGTAAGCTGTAGCGTGGATTGATTTCTCAGATAAGCTGCATAAAACTCACTAAAGCAAGCTACATCAGTGATAGTAATAATCTCTTCAGCTGACGGCGTCCAATAAAGTTCAATAAATGCTGCCTGCAAAATAAGCAAGTCAATAATTGGTCTACATTATTATGTGAGTAACAAAATTTTAAATTTTACGCGTTTTTACCTAATTAAAATAATAAATGTAAAATAAATTTTTCTTCCAATAACTGCATGGATGTCATTTCCAAGTCTCCTCCTGTCGTGCCATTTTCTTCCGTATTTTGTTGTTGTTGTTGTGTGTTTGCTTGTGTTTTTTTTTTTGTTTTATTTCTAGGGGAAATAATTTGGGTTGAAAACAAAGCCGAGAAAACCTGTTCCAGAAACTCTAGAATATTTTCATGGTTTGTTGTGTGGCTGAGCACTGACAGCTCCATGTAGGTCTTGTGACTCAACACTGACAGCTCCATGTAGGTCTTGTCACTCAACACTGACAGCTCCATGTAGGTCTTGTCACTCCACTGACAGCTCCATGTAGGTCTTGTCACTCAACACTGACAGCTCCATGTAGGTCTTGTCACTCAACACTGACAGCTCCATGTAGGTCTTGTCACTCAACACTGACAGCTCCATGTAGGTCTTGTGACTCAACACTAAATTTTGTGTAGGATTTGATGAGGAAAAGGCATCTCAAAGCTGACACTATTGACAGCTTTATTAGATAAGTTATTTATATATGCGTACCATATACCTTTTTCTATCCTATTATCAATAATTATTTAGAAATTCCTTCAACCCTGTCCAGTTAGACTTCACTAATTAGAGAGCGCAGCAAGGTGCCAGTTAGACCCCCATTAATTGGACTCCACACTAGTTCCCCTATACTAAACCCAAGTGTGAGTTTTGTTCATGCATGTGCCGTAGATACTCCATATACTTTGTTGTTACCCACAATATGTGGCATGTGGTGCACGCACACATGATATGCAAAGCACTCACATGTACAGCCGTGTGTGTGTGTGTGTGTGTGTGTGTATGTGTGTTTATGTGTGTGTTTGTGCATGTGAGCTGCTGCAGCAACAGCTGCAGCAGCTGTTGCTGCAGCTGTTGCTGCAGCTCTACACGTGACACCAGTCACACGGGCCGCAACGTGGCCGGCTGCAGCAGGGAGAGCAGGGAGAGCTTGGAGGGCTGGAAGAGCAGGGAGAGCAGGGAGAGCAGGGAGAGCAGGGAGAGCTTGGAGAGCGGCTGCAGCAGGGGCCTATATAAATCTATTATGCTTTAACATGACGAGACTTGTCCTTATGCTCAATAACTGAACGCCACATAGTGGCCTTAGATCTATTTATACAGTTATATGTGTGCACATGCATGCATATTTATATACACAGTACAGTTGTTTCTTCCAAATATTTATGGCGTGTCTGGGTAGTGATAGGCATGAGTGTCTTGTAGTGATGAATATAGCATCTTATAAGACATAGCATATTTATGGTTCTGTACTGTAAAATACATAATACAGGAGAGTTGCACTCATCTCTCTGCATACTACTTTAATATACGAGTCTACGTGCATGTTACTGTACGAATACTATATCAGTACATAATTACCGATAATGCACATCGTCACAATTTTCGCTACATAATGTTATGTATCAGTAAACACAAACATGAAAAAATTCACGTGTTTTTTAATGAATTTTTTCGTTTGATTTGCCAGACGCGGGCTTTGCGAAGGAGTTTCCACATTGAAGGATGTGCCTTTGGTATCCACAATACAATGCTTACAATACATGTATACTCGTTCCATTGAGAAGTCAATACGTAGCTTAAGATGAACACATTATTTAAGCTCCTTAGTGATGCCTTGTTCCTAATTAATCTCCCATATTTAATTTAGCAGTGAGGAGGACAGCAAATACAAGTATACATAATTAAATGCACGGCGGATTTGATGATATAGTGAAAATACTAAACGAAAAATGTCTTCACAAAAACCGGAAGGGATTTCTCGTCCTGTACAAGAAAATTTGACCTCGACTGAGACTTAGATAATTTGACCAAGACTCACTGCAGTGCAACTCACTTTGGAAACGAAAAATAGTATCTTCAGAGTCTCGTGTAACGTGTTAGAAGCAATCATATCTATGAATGCTGTGTAAAACACAAGATATTTAATTAGAAGTAAACATGCGTCCACACTAACAAGAGACATTCAGCACACGCAACACAACACACAACGCACAACACAACACTCACCATGATTGAAAGCGGACTCCAGAGATTGTATTCTTTGGTTTCCCAAAAAAATGAGTTCTTGTTTTCCAGAATATTGATAAAAACTCGCCAAATTGCAAAATCTATTTACGGTGAAGACAACAGGATTTAGTTCACAAAGTCTTAACACAAGCAAAGTAAAGATTTCTTTTTAGTTATAAAAGTCGACTGTTTGAATGTAAAACAAAGTGAACACAAGTAATAGAGAGTTTGTGTACGAATGTTCAACCACCAGCACAATTAGCAATGCCCCCACCAATTACTGTACATTCTTTCACAATTTTCAAACACAAGTTTTGTCCCTTAAGCAGAAAATTTGTGAGAGGAATCTGCATGGTTTTCTTCATCTTGTTGGGTAATTGTTGTTGCAAACTGAAATATCTTTAATGCAAGAAGGGATCACTGCATTAATTTGCCACGGTTTGAAATCACGCCAAATTTTCCAGTGTTTCCAGTGAATCAAGCGACAAGAAAGCCACGCTTTTACTTTAAGTTTCTGCAAGTTTCTTGGCACGCTGGCTGCTCGAAATTGTTGTAGAATGTAACTCTGTTTCTGTAAGCTACAAAAAAGAATTATTGTACATTTTTAAAAATTTGAAAGGAAAATTAGAACAAAACATTGGTTTAAAAAATTACCTTACACATTTTACCCAAACTTAAACACTTTAAAAGTTTTGATAGTTAAACAAATATTCATTTCCTAATTAAAATTAGTGATCATTTAACATGTCCTACACTTGGGATGCAAACATACAGATGTGTTTATACGTATCTACATATATTTAGAAATAAATGTCTATATACAACCCTTCTAACTTAAATGTACCGTCAAATAATTAAAATTTGTTCACTTTTTCCTGGCCCAAAGTTTGAATTTGTTCATTAAAATAATGAAATGAAGTAATCATTGACAAGCATTGCCGCGTCCACACTAAACATTTTCAGAGTCAGTCATGGATAAAAGTAATATTGTAATAATACCATTCAAAAATGACTAATCTTTTATAGATTTTCTGACAACGAATGCACTGATGATGAAACTATCATATGATCGTGACTGATGTCCTACACACACATACACTCATTCATGCTGTGTCCTACACACACATACACTCATTCATGCTCAACTTACATGCACCAACACACGCCGCTTTTAACAACTCAATCCCTAAACTCTCCTCTAAATCCCTTAACTCTTCACTAAACTCTCCTTTAAATCCCTGAACTCTTCACCAAACTCTTAAATCCCTGAACTCTGCACAACAAAACTCTTGTCCTTGTCTTGTTGTCTGCATAGAAATCAATTAAATCTCGATGCTGTTTCCATTTGTTTAAACTTTTCTTTCACTTTATTTGCAGCTGAAAAATTCGGTCACTTGCGTAAAGAAGAGCTTGTATCTGTCTGTATGTTCACATACAATAACCTCTCACAATACATGAATGAGGTCGTGAAGCAGCTCAACGCACCCCATTGTCCACTCGGAAGGAAACTAGGGACGTGTTTTGCATAATTATATTTATAGGACATGTGAGATCGCCTTCAGCAGTCACGTTGCAGGGACACAGGACGGCCAGTTAAGGCAGAGAGCGCACTTGCAACGCTGTACTACATCTTCAACTGCCAGTGCCACACTGACGAATCTTCAACGTGCGGTGCTTCAGGTACCCAACATCCTCCTCCCCCCTGATGGCCTCACTCCCCCTCACACAGGTGTGCAGGTTGCCCCCTCACCTGCCCCACCGGCGTGTCTGAACAATTTTATCCCTGCATTTTGCCCTACATAATTGCACATGCACGGAGCAGTTCCTTTTCTTCCCCTCAAGGGGGAAGGGAGTATGGAAGGGGAAGAAGCGATGGGTAGAAATTACATACTCCCTGAATAAATGCACGCGGCGTTTCAGATAACGTTAAAAAACCCGTACAATAATTCTGTTAACTGTGACACCGTCCCTCAATACTCAAGTTAATTCAAACAGCATTCATCTGATGAGTGTAACGCACACACAAATAAAGTTCAAGTACATAAACATCACTAACTCATACAGGATCCACACAAGTTGTCATTAACACAGTTTAAGAACACACACGTCCTGTACTTGTAATCGATGTTTATGAAATATGAAGAGTGAATACTGTGGACTTATTGACGTGTAAGTCTTCAGTAATGTTTCCCTGTGACACAACTTTAAGAACAACACTAAATTCAGACTCCATTTAGTCTAAGACACTTAGAAAAAGTGTTCACACGACTAAAGGGTAGTTACATTATAACTATATTATAAATATATGAAGGTACATACATTACAAATCTATACTATAATAAAAGCCGCGTCCGTCCGTCCGTCTGTCCTTGTGTCACACTTTTCTAATCGATAGCTTTGATAGCAACAAGGATAAAGCTTAAGAAATACAAGAAATCATTCTATTGCATTATTTTTCTGTGGCAATTCAATTCCCTTTCAGTTGCATTATGATATCCAGAATACACAATCGATTTAGTTTTTACAAATAGAAATTTTCTTTGGACCTTTTTCTGTTGAAATTCATCATGATGCTTTGATATTTTTAATTGATAATGCAAAAAGAAATGTTTTAAATTGGTTTGACCAGTAACCTGGCTATCACTAAGTATAAGGCCAAAGATTTTGGAAATTGATTTCGTGTCACGCTCTTAAGAATAGATTAGCACTGGCGGTCTTGGTTTCAGTTCTCTGGTAAATTAATACACTCATTTTCGCTGTACAAGTGCACTACAATAAGTCACTTTCAAAAAAAGTTAGAGAGATCCAGAGCCTTATATACTCGAGTCCGTATCGTGGATAGGGAGTTCGGCGGGGTATTGCATATTACAATATACATACACAAGCTCACAGTTGCTTTCAGTAATGCTGAATTTCTGTACCTAGGATATGACACGAATGGCTATAACTACTTCTATTGCGGCTCAAAAATACTGTATTCTAAGTGTTTATTACTGTCACAAGAAAAATAAGTTAATTTTGAAATAAGTTTAAGCACGGAAATTCCACTGTAATTTTATTTAATATCTTTCCAACAGTATTTGCCATCCTTTTTGATGGCACGGGTACACAGTAGTGCACTTGTACAGCGAAAATGAGTGTATTAATTTATCAGTGAACTGAAACCAAGACCGCCATTGCTAATTTCTTCCTATCTATTCTTAAGAGAGTGACATGAAATATATAAATAAATAAATATATAAACACACAGTGGTCATTCTTAGTAGTAGATAATTATTGTTATAAGAGGGTAGTTACATTGTTAGTCTATAATAAATATGAAAGGGTAGTTATTTGTACGTATGCAATAAATATCACAGGCAAGTTACGTGATAGATATGCGAAAAACTACATACCTAACATGCTCAAAATTCCACGATTTCGACCGAGTTATTTTTACGGACGAAGATCATGTGTAGAACGTTTGGTTTGAAGTCAGGAAACGTTTTGAACGTTTGAGTACGAACGTTTGTACGTGAGTGTCAGCAGATGCGTCGTGTACGTAAGTGCACTGAACACAATACACGGCAGCCTGTATCGTGAACTACACCTCGTGTGTATTGTAAATATGTTTGATGTATTGTGCATAGTTATAAATTACTCATAATTATATATTATGCTTGGAATTTATACATCGTGTTTATTC
This sequence comes from Trinorchestia longiramus, assembly GCA_006783055.1. Taxonomy (NCBI): domain Eukaryota; kingdom Metazoa; phylum Arthropoda; class Malacostraca; order Amphipoda; family Talitridae; genus Trinorchestia; species Trinorchestia longiramus. The sequence goes on from VCRD01004003.1 coordinate 36,550, forward strand.
ATAGATTATCATTATGTACTACACGTGCTTTTTAAAAACTAATAGATGATATTTATATATTGTGTTAAGTTAAAAACCTTGTTAATTTATTGTTCATTATGTATTTAAGTTAGTAAGAGGAATTTTATAAGTTCAGGTGTATGTCATAACCTTTTTTCATTTTATAAACTTTACAGTATGTAAACTGCGTTCAGAAATTAAGATTTATTTATATCGTAAATTGTAAATGTCGTGCTTTTATTTGCTTGTCTGTACCAATTATCTATTCGTCTTAACGTCATGTGTTGCCACACTTGCCATGTGTTGCCACACTCGCCATGTGTTGCCACACTTGCCATGTGTTGCCACACTCGCCATGTGTTGCCACACTTGCCATGTGTTGCCACACTCGCTATGTGTTGCCTCACTTGCCATGTGTTGCCACACTCGCTATGTGTTGCCACACTTGCCATGTGTTGCCACATTCGCCATGTGTTGCCACACTTGCCATGTGTTGCCACATTCGCCATGTGTTGCCATACTCGCCATGTGTTGCCACACTTGCCATGTGTTGCCACATGTCGTGTAGGCGAGAGCTTATTTTCCAGACCTTCTTCTATTTTGAAAGCAAAAACAAATGACGTTCTGTCCTATAAAAGTTCATGCAGGAAGCTGAGCCTCGCAGCCACGTGACAGACCAGGTGGATGACAGGTGACTGTAACACACGGACTACACGGACTACACGGACTACACGGACTACACGGACTACACGGACTACACGGACTACACTGAACACAAGACGTACACATACAACAAACATATTACAGCAGAGATTCCATTAATATACATAGACTGACAGCGGAAAATGGATGATTTTTACAAGGCTATAATTAGTTAACTATTAAGTCTTGAAGATCGAGGTAAATTTCACTGCAATTAAACCAATTTTAAAAATATTCCAGCAATCCAGATTTGATCACAATGAACAGAGGATGATGTGGAAAAGCTGCAGTTTTGAAATGCTTTGCTAACATCAAGCTTTCCTTGACGTGTGACATCACATGACCAGCTTTGCCTAGCCTGCTAGGTCACCTGATGCCACACCTGATGCCACACCTGTTGCCACAACTGATGCCACACCTGATGCCACACCTGATGCCACACCTGATGCCACACCTGATGCCACACCGGATGCCACACCTGATGGCACGTTGTGGTATTTGGATATAAGGCATTATACGAAATGGATGTACGGAATAGGTATACAGCATGGAATGGGCATACGGCATTGAATGGGTATACGGAATGGAATGGGTATACGGTTGGAATGGGTATACAGCATGGAATGGGATTACGGCATGGGACTTGGGTATGAACCCAAGAATGAGTCAAACAACTCTTTTCTATTGCCTTATTCTATTCTATGTGTCACCTTCATATTCTCCTCTAAGGTTCTACTCAGGAAAATACTCGTGTCTCTGCCATGGAATTTCACTGAACAGAAATCCGTGTTCGGAAAAAGATTCCCATGTGTCGCTGTCAACATTGTGTGCATTATAAGGAGATGTTTTAATTATGGTGTTAACAAGTGTACTGAGTCCGGTGCTTGGCATTCCATCTGTTCAAAGTCAAATTAAATAATTTTTTATTCATATTCTATGCAATGGAATTGATTTGAATTTTCTAGGTTTGATAGATAGTGAAATGCATCTTTGTAAAATATGGTACATTCTTTGTAGTCCCCTTGTACATGCACGTTCTGTGCATATCACACAGTATATGTACTGGGTGTCCACTACATCACACAATACATGTACTGGGTTTTTAGTTCTTTACGCTAACATCTTAAGACTAGTGATGTTGCTCCTAGCGACTGTTCCCGTCCTCTGTGGTGCGACTTGAGGTAGAGGCTCGTAGGGGCGCTAGAGGAGCTTGAGGTAGAGGCTCGTAGGGGCGCTAGAGGAGCTTGATAATGAATTGCAAACCTGGTCTACTGCGTTGCAAGAAGGAAAAATTGAATGCAGAGTTGAGATTCAAATCCGAGTCTCATGCGACACACACGAGAACAACTCGTCCCTGTACCACACACCAGGAGGATACTCTATGCATACCACAAAAAATTATTCATTCTGAAAACAACAAGAATATTTAGAACCAGATGTAATGACGTCCATTTAATGGAAGTAATTATTCTGAAGCAAGAGTACTGAAAAGCCTCCTACACTGAATATTAGGCCACTGCTCCCACTGAGTATTAAAACACGACCACATTTGTGCAGTGGTGTGTTACTCATGCCTGTGATGTACAACCCAATCCGAATTTTTTCGTCGGTTTACCGGAGATAATCATCGATTTGCGGTGATAATCATCGTTTATAGTAGGAACTTCCGACGATAGAAATAGTACCGGTTATTACCGGTAATTATAGGTATTTCCAGACGATGAAATGTTCGCCGACGATATTGACCGGTTTTTACAGTCTTATTCCTACCGTCATTCCAAGCATCGGGAAAAGACGATAAAAATACAGTCTTTTTCAGATAATAATTAACGGTTTATCTAAGATATCATCGGTTTATCGTAAGAAAAGGCGATAATTACCGGTTAATTCTGACGAAAATTAGCGCCGGTCAGACGATAAAATTCGGATTGGGAAGTTCCTGGTTCGAGTATCCACGGAGTCAAGCTTGGGATTCTCCCTGAAGATCATCTAGCGCTCCTACGAACCTTCGCCTCTGTTTTCAAAACGTATTTGTTAATTATATACTGCATGAGTGGTGCTGACGCATGAGTGGTGCTGACGCATGAGTGGTGCTGACGCATGAGTGGTGTTGACGCATGAGTGGTGCTGATTTGGCCGTCGGTTTATATTCCAGCACGACAATGTTCCCAAACACGCGTCTAAATGTGTGGCTGCATGGCTTCAGAAAAATAAAATTACAATTATGCCATGGCCTTCAATGAGTCCTGATATCAATCCACCTGCAAATCTATGGCGAGAATAATTTTGTACGTAAAAGAATGAAAAATAAAGTGACGACCGTGGTGGCTTCAGTTCGAATGCATCGTCGGGCTACAAAAGACCTTCAAGAATTAGAACATGTGGCTGTCGAAGAATGGAAAAATATTCCATCACAAACGTATTTACATTTGATGGAAAAGTATGAGAACTGTTTGATGGAAGTTATCAAGATGAAAGATCATGCTAGTGATTGTTGATATTGATATTGTATTCCCTCGTTCTAACTTACCAATATTTTTGTCACTTCCTTTTTTGAGTGATGTTCTTGTTTAATTTGTTAAATTACAACTGTTGTTTTGAAACTGAGTTTTTAATTCATTTTGATGTGCTTAATAACATCCCAAGACTTGAATTCATACGAACATTAAATTCTAAGAAAACACACAAGCCATAAAGCATTGTCGGGTGTCAAAATAGCTTCTTCTGTAACTGTCTCCGTTATTTATACTTTATATGGTAGAACAATACAAATCTTCCTACGCATCAAAAATAAAAGAGATCCAGTGAACCATACAATAAACAATACACCGTATTTAGTGTGCCAGTCTCATTAATGATGACAAACAATAGAAGTTCTTTGATTATAACCTCTGTCACAGTGAGCACCACAACCCCTCTCCCTCTCTACCCCCTCACCCCTCACATGGTAAAACTCCTCTTTCTTACGTGACCTCATCTCCTGCTGGTGTGGGTTAATTTTACTCATCGCATGGCCCGTAACGTGCGCCTGTGCGTGCGTGCGTGCGTGCGTGCATGAGGGTCACGTTAGTAGGCACGTTTTTGCGAAGAGCAGCAGTGCCACATTTCCTTACCACGATTGCTGGAGTGCCACCTCAGCTGCAGCCCTGTAGGCTTCTCACAGCAAATGTGAGAGTTACGCAAAATAGGGCAACATTGTTCCATGAAATGGAGTAAATAGCTTCATGATATGAGGTAAAATAGTTACTTGAAATGGGGTTAAAATGGGCAAATAATTATATGTAATTAGACAAAATGAGCAAAAGACTAAAATGAAGCAATATAGTTACATGAAATGAAGTAAATTGAGATGTAATAGTAACTCAGAACCGAGCAAATTAGTCACGAGAAATTGGGTGAAATACGAAAAAATAGCTACACAAATGACGCAAAATTTTGGAAGATGTAAGAAAAAATATGATTTTTTTTCGAGAACAGATCCCACAATATATACAATAGTCAATTTAGAGCGTCTACGACAGTACATTTACGACACATACGTTAACACATTTACGATGTATTATATATGTACATCAGCACATTAACGACCCATACTATATGCTGGCACATAATTATGGCATAAACAATAGCATACTATGCATAGCTAGTTAGCACTACAAAAAGACTCCAGATCCAGCAACTAAACCTTCATGAGAGTAGAACCATGGGGCTACATAAGGCGCGGCAGCAGTGTGAAGGTATCAATGATACAGCACACAGCACAACGCAGACACCAACATTTTTACCTACAGTCCACATTAGCTCGCCATGAAAACAGCTACGAACTGCGGAAGCATTATACACGCAAGCACTTAACGCTTAAGCACTCTTCGGTCAATTGTACGTGCAAGTGCAGTTGTGATATACACCATTCTTTAGTTGTAATTTACGCCATTCTTTAGTTATGTACACCATTGTTCAGTTGTGATGTACACCATTGTTCAGTTGTGATGTACACCATTGTTCAGTTGTGATGTACCACCACCACCAACTCTGCCAAAGCACACCACCACCATCAGACACATCAGCTTTGGCTGATCCCCTGCAGTATCGTGTCTAGGCACGCATGGCACGCGATGTTTGTGTGTCTGGGACAAGCGTGTCGGCCTTGGGTGACTTGGCGCCGCACGATCTGGTGCGCCGCAATAATCTAGGTACCGTGTGCCTCAATAATCTATGTGCCGTGTGCCTCAATAATCTAGGTGCCGTGTGCCTCAATAATCTAGGTGCCGTGTGCCTCAATAATCTAGGTGCCGTGTGCCTCAATAATCTAGGTGCTGTGTGCCTCAATAATCTAGGTTCCGTATGCCTCAATAATCTAGGTACCGTGGGCCTCAATAATCTATGTGCCGTGTGCCTCAATAATCTATGTGCCGTGTGCCTCAATAGTCTAGGTTTCGTGCTGTGTAACACGCTATTGGTCTAATAATAATAAACTAGTGACATGGTTCTCTTATAATCCAATAATTTAGTAGTCCTATTGCAGGTACAGTAGATACTGCATGTAGAATAGAATAGAACAATAGAGGCATGCCGTTTGGTTCATTTTTGGATTGCTGCCCTAGTCCCAAACCGTCTAAAGTGAAGGCATCAATCAGGCACATACACCTCAATCAAATCAGCCATTTCAGTAACGTACATGCACTTCACTCACGCACGGGGATTTCAGTAACGCATATGGACTGCAATCATACACAGGACCTAGGAGTTATAGACATAAAATCAGTACATTATAATACTGGAGGGGTTCCTTGTACAATATTTGTCAAGACGATTTTTGAATGTGTTCACACTGCTGGCAGAAACGATTTTTTTGAGAAGCTGGTTCCAATTTTTAACAATTTTAATACGGAATAAGTTTAGAGCATTGGATGTCTTAGAGTTTCTCTTCAATAATTTTTTGCCTTTATTTCTGGTTTGCACGATACCGTCTCTGCCAAAAAAAAGCCCTTCCAGGGCAACATCATTAAGGCCGTTGTTGAGATACTTGAAGTCTTCAATAAGTTATCCTCGCAGTCTTCTCTGTTCAAATGATATGAGTTCAAGTTGTTGAAGACGTCTTTCGTAGCTGAGACTGTAAAGTTCAAGAATCACTTTCGTTGCTTTACAGTTTACACTGAATTTTCTCCATTTTCTTAATATATTTTCGTAGAGTAGAAGACAAAAATACGCATACTGCACTTAGACTATTGTGGCACACGGCACCCAGACTATTGTGGCACACGGCACCCAGACTATTGTGGCACACGGCACCCAGACTATTGTGGCACACGGCACCCAGACTATTGTGGCACACGGCACCTGGACAAAAGTCTTCTACTCTGGAAAACGCTGTTTATTCCAGTTGTGATTGTTCTGGTACTTTATAGAGTGATAGTACTATGTTTTTTGCCTGGTATTCAAAGTTTCTTGCAATGAAACCAGGGATCCTACTCACGTCTCCTAAGCTTTTTATCCACCTGTTTGGCATGCTTGAAATTTTCAGTGCGAATGATTCCAAGATCCCTTTGTTGCTGTACTCCTTCCATAGGTTTATAATTCAACATATATTGTACTTAGAAATGTCAGTTATTAGCACCACCGAGCATTACTGAACATTTGTCGATGTCAAAGCTCCTCTGCCAGCTTTCGGTCCAATGTAGTAGATAGTTGAGGTCTGATTGAATAGTTACTGTCTCTTTCGGTGAATGCTCTGTGGCAGAGTTTCGTGTCGCCGGCAAGTTTGTTGATTTTACTAATGATTCTGACGTCAAGGTCGTTGATACAAATGAAAAGGAGCGGGCTTAAAACGGTCGCTTGGAGGACACCTAATGCTACATGCGTCAGATCACTGGCTTAGTTACGATTCATCCCGCGTTGAGTGCGACTAGTGAGTCAGTTTTGTATCCATCGAGAGTAGTTGCCTTGTATTCCACGAGTTTTCGCTTTGACCATAAACATTTCATAGGGAACTTTGCCGAAGGGATTTTGAAAGTCAAGGTATACAAGGTCTACGGCTGTTGTACTGTCGCATATGTGATTGACTTCAAAGAAGTCGAGAAAGTTTGTGAGGCAGCTACGTTTTTCCTTAAATCCGTGCATGTCAGTAATAAGATTTTGATCTTGACGGTGAATTGTTATACAGACTTTAACTAATCTTCCTATTGTTTTACTGATGACAGATGTTAGACTGATTAGATGGCAGTTATTGGGTGCTTCTTTGTTCCCTTCTTTGAAAATTGGAGTGACATTTGCCTGCTTCCAATCCACCGGAGCAATTCCAGTTTCAAGTGATCGAGTGAAGATGTTTGCTAAGGGTTCGCTAATTACTTCAGCCGTTTCTTTGAGTATCCGAGGAGCAAGGCTGTTGAATCCAGTTTATTTACATATGTTTAGAATGCTGAGCTGTTTTTCTACCTTTTCTATTGTAAATGCCCATCTGTCAGGATTTCCAAAGGATTTAAATCATGGGATTGTGGGATTTTCAGTTAAGCCTTCGCGAGTGAACACAGAAGTGAAGGATGTATCAAGAATTATGGCTTTGCTTTTGTTGCCCTATTTGATTTATTTGAGTTAACCATGTGAAATAGCGAGGTCGTTCTACATTAAACAGCAAAAAAAGCAATAAAAAAGGCAAAGGCAAACGACTCTTTTGAGTCGTTTATTATTTACATCTTTGTAGAAACTCTTCGGGTTAGTTAAGGCTTGAGTTGCAACTGCAATTTCCTTGCTTCGCTTTATGCATCTCATCGTTCGTTTAATGGCCCTGCTGGTACAAATAAAAATCTGCCAGCAGTGTGAACACATTCAAAAATCGTCTTGACAAATATTGTACAAGGAACCCCTCCAGTATTATAATGTACTGATTTTATGTCCATAACTCCTAGGTCCTGTGTATGATTGCAGTCCATATGCGTTACTGAAATCCCCGTGCGTGAGTGAAGTGCATGTACGTTACATATGCTCTTGGCGATAGGGACCTCTTTGATATCATTTAAGTCTTCTGTACGATTGTTGCCTGTCACTTACAATGGGCCTAACTTCTTTTAAGAACCAAGGAGGGTTATTGATTGGCTTCATTCGTTTTGTTGGGATGTGGTGGTTTGTGACAGTTCTAATTTCTTTTTCAGTTATCATGTAACATTCCTGGGCGTTTTTGTTCCTCATTAGTATTACGTAGACAAGGTTGCCGAGCTCCTCTTTCTGAGTTGAATCTCATTGGTAAGGTCGTAACTTTGAGCTCGAACATCGAGAAGGTACAGCAGGTGCAGCAGGTACAGCAGGTACAGCAGGTACAGCAGGTACAGCAGGTACAGCAGGTACAGCAAGTACAGCAGGTACAGCAAGTACAGCAGGTACAGCAGGTACAACAGGTACAGCAGGTACAGCAGGTACAGCAGGTACAGCAGTGGGCAGGTAATGGGTTTCGAGGAACTGGTGCATCTCAAAAAAAGTGTTGCGTCAAGAAATCGAAATAATTATTTAAAGAGAAATATTCTTAAGGGCCAGTGCGCCACTCACCCTGCCACCACAACTCAATCACCGCCACTCATTCCACCAGAAAATTTTTACCTAAAATTTACACCCCAGTTTACACCCCAGTTTACACAAACTACATACAAGCACAATGTTGCAACAGGCCGCACAAATGACCTCGAATAGCGCGGTTGTTCTACAATAAACAGCAAAAAAAGCAATAAAAAAGGCAATGTAGAACCACAGAGCCGATCAGGGAAGGCACAGTTGGCATCTCTTCAGGGGCACTGCGCTGCTGAAGGCGCTGACGCAGAGCTAGGTCTTCTTCTGGGTCTTGTAGTACTTAATTCCTCGAAATCTTGGCGAAAATAACTTAAATATTTGTATTTTATTGTCAATTTTTCTAGTGCAGAATCACACAAAAAGAATTCGAAGTAGATTATGCAGCATTTCACAGGCTGTACTGGTGAAATTCAGTAACTACCACACAACACGGTAACTACCACACAACACGGTAACTACCACACAACACGGTAACTACCACACAACACGGTAACTACCACTACTCCCTCTGCTAGAGATCTTTTTAGAGTACAACTCGTCGTCGTTCATGCCTGCGTAGACCAGCGATCTGTGGGTGAAATCAATGTCACAATTATGCGTTAATTTTAAGTACTAATTACAGAAAAATATTTGAAAACCAGTAAACCAACACGGGAAAATTCACGTGTTTTGTACTGAATTTTTCGTTTGATTTGCCAGTGGACGCGGGCTTTGCGAAGGAGTTTCACACATTGAAGGATGTGCCTTTGTTGTCCACAATACAATGCTTACAATACATGTATACTCGTTCCATTGAGAAGTCAATACTTAGCATAAGATGAACACTTTATTTCAGCATACAGTATTTCGACTTTCGAGCATATATTGCAGAACCTGTATTTACCACCGTCATTGAGGGATGAAATTTCATGGTATTTCATCTTGTTATTCAGTAGACGAATTTTCTTCTATCTAAATCCTTGAGAGCGTCACAGAAAAACAGACCAAGCAAACAAGCAAGAGAGCAAGCAACAAACTTTGTATTATTCTAAAGTAGGATTATAAAAGCGCCGTGCTGGCGGAGGCGCTAGTTCCCCTAGTGTTGTCTGCTAGTTAACTTGTGTCATGTATGTTACTCGTGTGCAATATGTATTACTTGTGTCCCTTGTGTGTCACTTGTCATTTGTGTCACTGATGTATTACTTGTGTCACACAGCAACTGGACACAGCAGTGTGAGCTCAATGAAGAAAGAATCGCTGCGATCGATAAAGCAATCCTCCTCCCCTTCACCTCCCAAGGAGGGGTCGAAGAGCTAAAGATGATAAGCCTTGTCCGTGACCTACCTCAACAACAGGTGTAGATGTGCAGAGCTGCTGTACAGCTGCCTTACAGCTGCTGCACACAATCAACAGATGCTGCACAGTTGCTGCATTTGTAGCACACAATTAGCAATATTTTTTAAATAATCTTCATCTCTCCATCTATCTCTCTCCGCCTCGGTATCTGTGTGTGTCCGTTCCATTACTTCCTATCTATTACTGAAGAAAAATTATTGAACTGAAATCAGAACGGGTATGCATGTATTACAAGCATTGTATTGTGGATACCAAAGGCACCGGATCACTATAAAACACGCCATTTGTTCCCTTATTAACTTTCTTCTCTTACACGGCCATGTTATCCCTAGGTAAGATACAAAATGAAACTTCTGTATACATTCAAGAAAAGTATTCTGATTCTGATGGTACCACGTGTAAAACTGAATAAGGCATTTTATTTCATTGATCCTTAATTTCATCACTTTTACACCAAGAAATTTCAACGGGTACTATCTGTGCCATGTTATCATTAGCTAAGGTACAGAATGGTAGTTCTGTATACATTAATAAAAAATATTCATTAAAAATATGATAATTAGTCGTAAATCTATAATATGATCATCTATATAACAATTTCAAATTAATCTAATCGAAATCGTGGAATTTCCACGGGATCTGGCTAGTATAATAAATTCATGTTATCTTTTTAGCAACTAGGTATTTTTTACACACGACAGGTCATAAGCAAACCTTAAAAAAAGAATAAATTATTTTTATGCTAAAACCATCATTTAAGACTCATGACTCAGTAATTGATTATGAGACTCACAGAAGAGAATACGACAACAGTTTGTGTAGCAGCACTCCAGTGGGCGGTCCCCATGCACCCCCTACCAACCAACCTCACGCCTTTTCCAGCTTATGTATGTACATATATATACATGGAACATAAAGAAGCAGGAGCGAGCGTTGCCCTGCAAAGTAAATGATGACATCAGCCGCACATGTACGAGCGAGCAGCGTCTTGTGGTTGCTTCTTTGTTATGAAGTTTCTTTAATTTGCCTGTGACCAGTTCAGTCAAGCCTGTGACCAGTTCAGTCACACCTGTGACCAGTTCAGTCAAGCCTGTGACCAGTTCAGTCACACCTGTGACCAGTTCAGTCAAGCCTGTGACCAGTTCAGTCAAGCCTGTGACCAGTTCAGTCACACCTGTGACCAGTTCAGTCAAGCCTGTGACCAGTTCAGTCAAGCCTGTGACCAGTTCAGTCAAGCCTATGACCAGTTCAGTCAAGCCTGTGACCAGTTCAGTCACACCTGTGACCAGTTCAGTCAAGCCTGTGACCAGGAACAGAAAAGCAGTAACTGCTCAATTTCCAGTAACACGTGAAACAAATTTAAAGCACGCGGTGGATGCCAATCAATTGTGACGTTCGTCATAATCTGACCAATCATAGACGACCTCCTGAACACTGCCCCACACCTGCCCCACACACCTGCCCCACACACCTGCCCCACACACCTGCCCCACACACCTGCCCCACACCTGCCCGCTTCATGAACACATGTTAGGGCAACCAGCACAAGCTCTTCGAATCAAGTAACAGTTCAATGCAGCCAACATCATTAATGTTAAGTGTATTATATTTAGTGTAGTGTACATAGCGTATTATGTTTAGTGTAGTGTACATAGCGTATTATGTTTAGAGTAGTGTACATAACGTATTATGTTTAGTGTAGTGTGTAGTACGTATCATGTCAAGTGTAGTACGTGTAGTGTAATATGTTCAGCGTATTTTTGTTAGAGCATGATGTTAGGCGTATTATGATCAGCGTATTTTGTGTAACATATGATATCAATTTTTCCTAACCATCCCTAATAAATATTTCTTCTTCGTAAAGCATTTTTTTGTATTTGCCATTCTTCGTCCAAAAACTGCTCGAGAAACATACAGTTTTTATCTTCTCGAGTTTGTGAAGGTACTTCATTTAAGATTTTTTGGAAGCTTCCTTGTGTTGTGCTCGGTGCTCTTCATCCTGCAAGTACAGGCAATTGAACATGACTGCTACGATCTAAACTCCCGTTAAATTTGAGTTACGAAGAGTAATCCATTTTCTGCTTAAATAAAGCACTTAATAAGTAAAGGGGTACGGTTATAACTTTATGAGTGAGGGTATTGTACGGGAATGGTGTAGAAATTTTAAAAAGGACGAACCGACGTCCTTGAAGAAGGTAGACTAAGTCTGTCGTAAGTCTGTCGCTACTTTTAGGCCTCATTCAGTGTGTTGATGAGGAGGTCAATGCCAAACCAAGGTTTACAATCAGTGAAGTTTCCGAAGAATTGACAAACATTTCAAGATCTGCTTTGCAAACATCGTACGAAACCTGAAGTACAGGAAGCTGTGTACGCGTTTGGTGTAGGTGCATTGTGCCTGTCATGACGCAAGTCTCCTCATCGGCAGTTAACTTCTTTGAAGAAATCATCGACAAGCTTGTCCCACGATATGATGAATGCAATGCCTTAAACTGTTTTGGGAATTATGGAGAGAAATAAGTAAGACTGTGCAGTACTTTTCATAATTATATCATTATGCTACACTATGCTATGTAAATCGGTATTTTTTTAGAGCCCATTGGAGGTCGAAAAAAAGCTCTAGTAGATAATGAAGAGGAATGGGACAACAACGCTCCCTTAGGAAATTCCTGATCTTACATGCGTCTAATAAATTAATACATAGCACGCTTTTACAAAAACACGCAAGCACACTAAAAATCTTTAACATCGAATGCTTCACCAGTTTGTAAGTCTTATAATACACAGAGCTTGGTTTGTCACCAACTATCGCCAGTAGTATTTAATTGTTAATTAGTTGTGCAGCTGCCGTATATGTGCTGGTTAATAATTGACATCCATGTTTGCTTCGTTCACTGATGTGTAGAAAGTGTGATCTATAACAGCTGTTACGCACAGCTGCTCATGTACAGCTGCTGATGTATAGCAGTTTATTTCTTGTTTGTCTGTTTTTCGTATTCTTTCCCTTCTATCTGTGTATCATAACACATCAAGGGACACATTAGGAGACACATCAAACCACACATCAAGGGACACATCAAGGGACACATCAAGGGACACATCAAGAGACACATCAAACCACACATCAAGGGACACATTAGGAGACACATCAAACCACACATCAAGGGACACATCAAGGGACGCATCAAACCACACATCAAGGGACAATCAAGGGACGCATCAAGAGACACATCAAGGGACACATCAAGGGACACATCAAGGGACGCATCAAACCACACATCAAGGGACACATCAAGGTATACAACATGGAATACGAGCCGGAGTCTCATACTTGATCACGTGTTAACGGATGTGTACCAGTGAGTGCCTGGCACGAGCTCTGCCATACAGCGTCTGTTATCATCACACATTATCGCTTGGTTCTCACGTCTTTGATAGCATCTGAAGTAGCGTGTCCCAGCCTCCCTTCTGTCGCTACACGTGTCTACCCCACGTGATGCCTCACATGAGATGGTCGTGTGGGGCCATGCTCCACGTGGGGTTGCTGCAGTGGGGTTGCTGCAATGGGGTTGTTGCAGTGGGGTTGCTGCAATGGGGTTGTTGCAGTGGGGTTGCTGCAATGGGGTTGTTGCAGTGGGGTTGCTGCAATGGGGTTGTTGCAACGGTTGTCACAGCGAAGTTGTTGCAGTGGCGTTGTCGCAGCGTAACGATGTTGTTGCATTGCTCCCACTTGTACAGTCGCTACTTGTTTTACACTCTTGCTACACACTCACTACACACATACTACACGCTCACTACACACATACTACACACTCACTACACACTCGCTACACACTCACTACACACTCGCTACACACTCACTACACACATACTACACACTCGCTACACACTCACAACACATTCACTACACACATACTACGCACTCGCTACACACATAGTACACACTCGCTACACACTCGCTACACACTCGCTACAC
>VCRD01004004.1:0-27219 GCA_006783055.1 Trinorchestia longiramus
TTGATTGTTTAAATTATGTTCTAAGATTATGATGGTAAAATATTAGGTGTTTCCATTATTTTGTCCACCACCTGTATATGCTACAGATGACGTTCTGATGTACAGTGGGGGGAAAAATAATACAACACGTTGATTAAATCGCCAGATTGCGCATTTATAGACCACGTACAATTACGAAAATTGGACTATATATAAACAATGGTATAAAAAGGTTAATAATATATCTGAAACTCACGCATAATTAATAGTAAAATATGGAAGAACGTGTATCATAAATACGTGAACAAAAGTTTACAATATCTGACTTTTTTTCTCGATATTATGCATGAAAATTGTTGCAGGATTATTTCAGAATGTTCTAATGCATTCTACTATTTAGCCACCGGACTTTCGTCCGCATACATCTCCAATAACGTGTTATTGGCACAGCAGCTCTCGTTCTGAAAGGTCGTAAGCTTGGATTAGATCAAGGACATCAGCCAAGATCTGTGCGAACGAATTGTGGAGCTACATAATGAAGGTTTGGGATATCGGAAGATAAGTGCACAACTGTGTGTTCCTATAGCCTCGGTTAGAACCATAATACATAGGTGGAAATGCCGGAATACGACTCTCGGCATGCCTCGAACTAGCCGTCCACGGAAGATTAACGACCGTGCTGCTCGAAAATTGGTCCGAACAGTAGTGCAGAGGCCTCAAACTACTCGTGAAGAATTGAGGGATGATCTCCAGGCATCTCGGATCGAAGCCAGCAAACACATGATCAGCAGGGCACTACGCCGTGAAGATCTTTGCTACCACACCCCTCGTAGGACACCTCATCTTCAGAAACGTTACGTCAAGGCCAGGCTGAAGTTTGCCAACAACCATTTGAACAAGCCAGCAGCGTTTTGGAACTCAGTATTGTGGTCAGATGAAACCAAAATCGAACTATTTGGGTGAAACAGCACAAACCATGTTTGGAGGCAACAAAACGAAGAAAATATACCAAAGTGCACCATATCCACTGTTAAGTTTGGAGGTGGCTCAATCATGGTGTGGGGATGTTTCAGCTCATCAGGGGTAGGTAAACTTCACATCATTGAAGGAACCATCAATGGCAGGAAATATCGTGAAATATTGGAAGAGCAACTCCTACCTTCAGCTCGTTTGTTAAAATTGAAACGTGGATGGAAATTCCAACGAAACAACGATCCAAAGCATACTGCAAACGAAACCAGGGAATGGTTGAGGATGAAGAAGATAAACATTTTAGAATGGCCAAGTCAATCCCCGGACATGAATCCGATCGAAAACTTGTGGAGGTAATTGAAATTGAAGGTTCAGAAGCAAGGTCCCAATAACATCACTGAACTCAAAGAAATTTGTATTGAAGAATGGAATAAGATTACGCCCGAAACTTGTAAAAGGCTGGTAGTGAAGTACTATAAACGTCTCGAAGCCATGATCATTAATACGGGCTATGCAGCGAAGTATTAATGTGCTGATATCTTGAAATGTGTTGTAAACTTTTATTCACGTATTTATTATAGATGTTCCTATTTATATTTTCTATTAAATATTTGTGGGTTTTAGATGTATTATTAATTTTTTATTCTATTGTTTATATATAGTCCAATTTTTGTAATTGTACGTGGTCTATAAATGTGCAATCTGGCGATTTAATCAACGTGTTGTATTATTTTGCCTCACACTGTATATCTGAACTCACCTAATATGCTAACCTATTTTGGGAGATAGCAATATCATGTATACCTGCAAGGACATGGCATTCACTGCACGTGTCATCAGCTTGTCCATGTCTTTGAATAAACAGTATTGTGACGTCTATCTGAGGGAAGGTAGCGCTCAAAAGAATGTCGTCCAATAAGTAAGCAGGTTGACGAGGAATGCTAACATTCTACGCGAGCTGATGTCCACAAAGAAGATGTCATTTCCAGCGTTCCGTGTTGTGCTGTCCTCAGAGCGAGTAGAGCGTCCTTGGCCATGACTTAGACCTTCCTTTAACTTTTTCAGGCTCATACTGTGGATGGAAAGAAATGTGTAACATACTTAAAAATTTATAGATTCATAGGAATATTGCCTTACATTTGTAATGATGGCACAAATTTTGAGCTGCTGAGCAGTGCAAGAACTCAATTTTAAAAAGTGGTGTACTTCCTGTACCACCAAACATTAAACAGGGCCTCGTCGTCAGAGGTGTGAAATGTGTACTACCAGACTTGGAAGAGTTAAAAGACGTTGTTCAGGTTCCCAGTTTAGCTTGCTCTGCAGTCGTGTTTTTCTTCCCTCAGATCGTCGAAACAGTGAGACAAGAAATTCCTTGACGTTATCCAGTTCAGTTACCGTGTAGACAATCACTAGGGCCTTTACGATGTGTGGGGGGTTTGAATTCTAGACGAATGCTTATGGGGCGAAATAGCGAAATATATACAGGTATTAGCGGATTGGTGTCTGAGAAATTAAAACTTTAATTTGTCTTATTAAATGTCTTGCTTCCACATGGGCAGCTGCACGCATTTTGCTTTCAAGGGAGCATGATGGATTGACAGTGGACATTTTTTATTCAGATTCCAATGATATCCTGACCAATCGTTGAACAGCTAAGTATTTCATTGATTTGGTTTCTCAATTTGATAACTACATTCAATCTGTAGTAGTAAAAATATTCAACCTGCTGAGCCTTATTATTCTTTACGGAAATAGTAACAAACTAAAATTTAGCTGTACGGATTTATGATTTTACTGAACAAGAGGATTTTTAAGAAACCAAGTTCTCTTCCGTTTGTATAATTTATTTACCCAGATGAAAGTTAACCGTCTTTTTGCCCTCTTGGTATTAGCTTGGTAGAAAATAAGAGGTGTACCTATTCTGCAAGAAAAAGAGCAGGCGTGCAATGTGTTCTGCTACTTCCCTGTGGACCAAGGCGAGCATGAAATTGCATGGAGCGAGTGGAGGACTTCATTACTTTGTAAAAAATGAGAATGGAAACTGATTTATTATACAGCAGAGTAAGTAGCCTTGGACATTGTAACCCATTTTAGTGGCTCTTTTTGATGCTTCCACTTGTAAGTAAAAGTTTAGGTTATACCGTGGGATTGTATTTTCAAGCTGGGTTTCTAAAATTGTTTCCTCTATAGAAGAATTGGCTTCGAAACTTTGAAGCTCATTTGTGCT
Organism: Trinorchestia longiramus; assembly: GCA_006783055.1. NCBI lineage: Eukaryota > Metazoa > Arthropoda > Malacostraca > Amphipoda > Talitridae > Trinorchestia > Trinorchestia longiramus. The sequence goes on from VCRD01004004.1 coordinate 3,179, forward strand.
TTCAAGTAAATAATGATAACTGATTTCAAGTCAATTTTTGTACCGCATTTGTAACAAATACCTGTAAGTAAATAATGAATATTTTGCGATTGTGGAACAATGTAAACGATAAGCAGAAAACACATGTCATGTATGGAGGACTTCAATTAACTCATAGTTTGATTTTGTTTGTTGTTGTATGGTGCAATGACTAAACTGATGTAAAGAGTCGATTATTTCCAAAAAATTTAAGGTCTTCGAAAAGATGTAACGACTGCATTTACCTGACATTATAAACAGGCGTGATGTAAATGGTATTCATTGTTTATAGCTATTTCAAAACATCTTCTATGTGTAAAGATCGGCTATATTTTGGTATAGATTCTTTGCTTCTGAAATGAAAGCAGCAAGAGACTCTGTTTTCAATTCCGAGCAGCAGGTTGAAACTGGATCGTAAAGCAGGTTTTTGTTTATGAATGTCTATTTTAAATGTCCATTGCGAGTGTTTTGGTGAATTTAGGTTCTATATTATTACATTTTCACGGTTATGATCTCGGTATTTTTCATCCCAACTTCAAATTATTTCATCTCTAACATAGTCAACAAATGAGTGTACCTATCGAGTTTTCTATTGGCCGTGTAAATATTATATTCCCGATATCAAATCATACCCGCTTGTTTTATGGAGCTGCTTTACAAAATTCTTAACTGAATTGTAGTTTAAATCTGAGAAAGAAAATCTGTTGGAAGCTCTACTGAAATTCAGTGGAGTAGTTTTCTTAGGTCGCCAATTTTGATTTTTTTTATTACTGATTAGAAAATATCAGAACTGCAAGCATAGCAAAGTGGAATGTCCTGCATATACCAACCGTTCATTATTTAAATCTATAAATTTAATCTAATTAATTCAAATCGTGTTGTTTGTTGGCCTGCTACCTGAAGTTTTACCACCAGCAATTAAGAGCTAGGGAGAAGCCACAAAAAAGAACATAAAGACGTAAAAGATTGCTACTGACATCGCTATGTTAATGATTTACATATGAAAACGTGCGCATTGCTGAATAAAGTAGTGAGCGCAGGTGGACTATTAATGTGTTTTGGCAGAGATTTAGTAGGTGTTGAGCAGGTTGTAAACATGAGAATAACCTCATTAATTGAAAGTAATTTTACCTTGTGGGATGACACTGAGACTTATTTTTTTAGTCCAGTTTTATCAATTAACTTGCTGACAATTTTGGCGTAAAGTATAATTAAATGTTGTACAATATACTCAGTTGAATCATATTCCTATATTGTTTCCCATCAGATTAAAAGGTTATTGAACTGAGGAGCTTTATTTCAAGTCAAACGTAAATTGATATAAGAACATTCACGACATTTTCACTAGCCCCAATATATTTGTACAGAATATGTTTACACTATTTAGAAAAACAAATGTTAGAAGAGATGTCATTCATGTTATTTTCAAGAAATGTTCATTTGAAGGTCATGGCTCATTAACATTACCGAAATTGAAACTTTTGCATTTTAGTGCCAGCAGCTACTGGTGTGTAAGCTTATGACATGAAGCATATTTTTGTCACGCTAATATTGGTAATCTAGTGTCCATTGCATCTTTTTTTGCTATATACATAGTCAATTTTGTCTGTAACAAATTTGCATGCTGTCATATCAGTCCCATCTTGCTATATTATGTAGGATAATGTTTTTCATGTGTGTTAGAAATGCTTAGTTTTATTTGCAGTGACGTTTTTATGCTTATTTTCTGATATCGAGGAACTTCCTCCTCTTCGTCTGTTAAAAAGAGAACTGCACTTTAAGATCGTGTTAACGGAAATTTTAGTACTGTATGTCTAAATATATGATTTCTTAACTAAAATGAATTGTGTACTCTAAGTATAACTGTTTATGTACACTAATTATCATTCTATGTGTTTGTATACCTTGCACAATTTTGGTCCTGTAAGTTTAATTATGTAATCGTATAACATATTTTAAGTACAGTAAACGTAATTAAATTAAAACGGTACGACTGCAGAAAACTGTATCGGAGTTATGTGTGCAGTATTTATGCTTCCGATTAATTTATTATTTTATCGTTCACTATGCATTGAATACGAGAACCTGAATGCTGTTTGTCAGAAAAATGGAAACCGCTTTCTTGTACGGTCATGATATTCATTCTTTATTACCCTCACAATTCATTGGGTAAATGCAGTACTCTTTTGCAGCTTGTTAAAATATATGTACACTATTTTTTCTTTCAATATGTTTCTTATTGAAATGCTGTTATATTCGTATTTGTAAAGAGTAGCGCCTAAATGAGCGTGACGCGCACGTGTACATGTGCGTAAGTTGCAGCTTTCTGATTTTTTGTGATCACATTTGCTATTGAATCAAGCTTTTTTAGCAATTATTTTGGTCTTCTTAATATACGCTATATAGTTCTCGTACATATGCGATCAGCATAAAACTTGTATCAGATTCAACACTAATTCCTGCAGTAATCTGATCCAATTTCTCAATAATTTCATTTGCGATCCCAGTGTGCCAAAATACTTATTTGCAACGCGGGATTTCAGTGGTCGTCTACTGCAAGTGCTGCTGAGAAAACCGAGCGCGACCTTATCGATCACCTGTTCATATTGCATCGCACGTCTGTTCCAAATGAAAACGAATTGTTTTGTTCAGGCGAAGTTTCTATTCCTTTCTTTTATTTTTCCGTCATAGCCAAGCTGACGCTACGTGTGCTGAAATACCTCTGTTACGTTACATCAATAAACTTCGTTATTTATTCGATCTGGTCATCTCATACGGAACAATACTCGACCTGCGACATTCTGATGCTTCCGATAAGATTGATTTCACGAAGTTGTACAATGGATTTCCGACATCTTATTTTCCTTTTTATATCTTTATTCTGTGCAATAATGCTAGATTTAATATAAGTCACATAATATTTTCATAATTATTCGAGATCAAGAGAAGGATTCTTATTGACTTCATATAAACTTTATTTGATAAAATTTACCGTAGATCGCAACATCTTCAAAAGAGATTCCACTTTTTCAATGTCGTCGTTATGTAACGTCATCAATAGCTTTAATTAGTATTGACTCCGAATGTTTTTTTTCAAGTTCTAGACATTCTAGTCCCCGATAGTGCTTATGTAGTGTGTCTTTATTTGCCATTCAATAATGCAAAAATTGAAATCATTCTTTAAATTTGAGCTATGTTCTTGGAGTGAATTTTATTCTCTGATTTTTGAGCTAAATTTATATTCACCTCTGTAGCGGTTCTCACTTTACTTTTATAGGTACACTGGAAGCTGTATACTCATTGCCAAGTTAGTATGTGAGGATGAATTGTGTTCATGTGTTAGTATGTATAATTGTTGTTTATCTGAGTTTGTATGTATGCTTATTGAACACTTATGTTAGTATGTGTACTTGTTTAATTATTTTAGTATGTATGCTTGTTGGTTACTTATGCTTGTATGTATACTTGTTTACTTATGCTAGTACGTATACTTATTGAACACTTATGTTAGTAGGTACACGAATTGTACACTTGTATTGTATCTGCAACAAATAATCGTAAAACTGAAGAAGGTTTCTACCTATTTGCCCCACATAGCTCGGTATCTCAATCAAGAGCTCAGGTTTTTTCCACGAAATCCTCTGCTTAGTTTTATGTTATCGCTTTTGTCCTGAGAATGTAGGCCGGGAGAGTAAAAATATTTGGTGCAATATGCTCGAAATATGAATAAGTTCGCTCAAATGAATGACAACAATTTCATCTCTATGGGCTACCTCAAACTTATTGGATTTAGCCTTGAAGATAATGAATAATACCTGTCGACCAGAACAACTTTGTCCATGTGCGATACAGCTGTCCTGTCGTGTGCGCCAAGGGAGTTGGCGTTTGCTTTTTTTTTATTGAAACTCAATTGCGAATTTTTTTCAAATTCTCATATTCAGTGTACAGCCATTCTTGAGGTCTGCGGAGACAATTTGAGAAGCTTCAAAAATCTGTGCTGTATTTGGTTTATCGCTGGGCATAAAATATTGGTACAGAACCGGAACCGTTTAAAGCATTTCCATAGTTGCCTTTAAATTATGTGACATCAACTAGCAGAAGTATATTTAAGGAGCCATGCTTGAGCATCACAGTAACGTATCTTGTGCGTCATGCACAATGACGCTTGAGCTAAGTTTGTTGGTTTTGGGGAGAGACGAAAACGTATCAGCTGACGTCGGAATATCGGCATTTGTATGCCAGCTGTGGGCGACTGCCAACTCTGTATCGCCTGCACGCCGCTGAGTCAACCTGGCGCATGCCAACGCCGTCGCTCCGTTATTATCGTCGTGCGCTCGTCTATAGAACGACTGGGCGTAACATTTGATAATTCAACCATTTTTGTGTAATTTTTCATCAATTCTGTTCCCTCGATTGGGGTTACCAGGTACGAGTTATCATTACTTAGCGTTAACAGTTACTTCATAATTTTATCAACACATTCATTGCGGTTGCCTAGCGTGTGCAAATCTTTACTTTGTACATACAGTCACTAGAAAACTTTGAAAAAATTACAGAACCTAACCTGAGTGACCTATCAGTGGGTCATACCGCAATGAATGTGTTAAATTGAATTTGTTATCGTGTTGGAAAATTCATTGACTAACTCGAGGCTACATTTGTATTGCCTTACTATAATTTCAAAATGTTTTATGCTTCTATACGACACTGTTCTATGTAGCCATAAATCACCTGTGTGTAAGTTAATAACTTCATCAGGTTTGTAATTCGATTAAACCTCTCTCCTTTGTCAATGACGCTCACTTTAACTGGGTGCTTTGTTTAACTTTCCGTTTCGAGGTCTTGGCAAACTTCTTTTCGATTTCATGTTCTTGCACTTACGTAAGTTAGTCTCCTTTGAGAAGGGGCAACTTCAATAGTGACTTGCTGAAAGTTTTCTAAGGTTTCCTCTTTCAATTGTTGAGGCTTTCATGCCCGTAACTTGGACATTGTTAATAGACTCATGATTTTTAGCTACCGTTATCGTTCTATGCAAGGGAGTATTTTATAGATCAGAAGCCTGGTTCATTCGTGGTTTTTATTTTTTATAGTAGTGTTTAACTCTATTCATGTATATTATATTCGTACATGTTATTACTTCAAGATTCGTTTATTCGTTTGTCATTTTTCATAGGAAGAATTTCTGAAAGTCCTGCCGTAATGATACTCTTCTACCCAAACGACGTGGCACTATAAGCGAATATAAAAGTTGGTAGAGTGAATCAACCTCAATTAATGTTTGTTAACTGCTCTCTTTGTCTCGTGCCAAGTCTGTTGACGGTGTTTGGTTTGGATTCGGCTGTTGTTTACTCTACACAAACTTCAACAGACGCTCTACCACGAACTACTGCCTAGCTCTTGTTGTCCTCGCCCGAGTTTTAAGCTATTGCTAAATTTATGTGTCAAAGAGCTTGAGTCTAAAAAGCTACAGGTTTTATTATAAGAATTATCGGCACGCACTAATACAAAATAACTTATGACAGCTAAGTAAACTCCGCAATCAATCTTGTCGTTATGGCAGAGGGAACGAAAGCGTGATCGTAACTTCAAACGCTCTGCGTAAACTTTGGTCAAGGCTTGGTAATACAAGTAAGAATTTGTCCAGTGTCTAAGCTTTCTCAGTTATTCTGCTCGTTAGTTGGCATCGCTTGAGATGTTTCTTGATAGAAAGCAGTAACTCGCGTCGAAAAGTTAGTAGCATTAAATTGATTGTTCGTGGTATCAAGGCAGACAATTTCAGGACATTTATTTGTGAAATGCACGCTGTTTCTGGCTATCAGTTCCAGTTCTTCTCACTGATGAGCTCAATCTGTAGTTATTATCGATGGTTTACAATATAATGAAACGTCAGTAACAAGTTACTGCTATCTACGTTTGACTCTCATCATTCATATTTACCTCACCTACTCTGAATGGTTGTTTGTTTATGATATAAATAAAATATTGGGGCGTTCTGTTCCAAAAAAGATGCATTTTATTTTTGTAGCCAAACTATTAATTAGTGAACTTGAAAATAATATCTTACTGATGATAATTTTTTCTGTTTGTTATTCCTCGATGGCCAGTATTTTCAGATTGTTTTTACAAAATACTCAAAGTTAAACGGAAATCATTGGCGAATTCTATGATAAATTCTCCTCGAGGTTAGCTTTGTCCAAACGCGGATGTCGGGGAGCCTGACTCTGGTGGTTGTACCCGGATCACTTTATGACTCACATGACTGAACTAACTTCATCTCTGGTGTTCAGTTATGGAGCTTGTTAACATAATGAAGGGCTTCTGTTGTCCACTGACGCTCGCTAAATAGGCAATAGAGGACGCCAGCGAGCGTTGCTTTCATATTACAGTTTCGGTGATGAACATTTGAGGAGCAGCTTATTACCTCATCCTGAATGCAAGAGCTCATGTTAGTGGGATAGCGCGTCACTTAATTGCGACAAATTTGCGGGATAACGCTTCAGTTAATCGTGACACATCATGTTTTCGGGGTAACGCGTCACTTAATTGCGACAAATTTGCGGGATAACGCTTCAGTTAATCGTGACACATCATGTCTGTGAGATGCCATACATTTTGGATGCTAGAGCTCATATACGCTGGGTGACACGTCAGTTGTGTTCAGGTAAGTTTAATTTCGCAGCTCCTCAATTAATTTCAGCTACTCGATTTTATTTTTCGTTGAATAACATGCCAGTTTATTGCAAGTACTTCTATTTACTTTCTGTATATTTTATGTTGAAAATAATTAATTGTGCTGAAATTTCTGCAAAATAGCTAACATATCAAAGTACCGTGAATCATTTCTTCCTAAAAATATATGTACATATATATATATACAAATATATGTATATATATATATAATATATATATGTACATATGTATACAGGGTTGGGCAAAATTCCTGTTGCATGTTTTCTAATCTATTTTATTAGTTATTATTTTGCAACAAATATTACCCGATGTAATTTTATAAAATTAATTATCAAAGATGTACCGACATTTTTACAAAACAATTAGTCCTTAACTTTTAATAATGCCTGCAAAATTGGTGCGAAAGTTCATTATAGAGAAGTTTGAAAAGGGACTGAGTCCGTCCGAAATATTCAAACTAGAGACAAACCTCAAAATTAACAGAATGTTGATAGCAATAACAAGTGAAGCCTGCTCTATTCCTTGCCTGAGTTTGAAAGTTATAATCAAAATTGAACAAATTGTGGGAGAGAATACCCTTGGAAGTGTAGTTCGTGCAGTCATAAAAGACTTCCCTGAAAGACTTCACAGAGTAGTGACGGCGAAACGGAAGTATTTTGAATTTTTTTTTGTAGTCGTAGATTAGTAAATTACTTACTATTTGATTAAGTCAACCCTTGAAATAAATGTCATGGTTCAATAAAAAATTGTTTTGTAATGGTATTCATGCCCCACCCTTAATCTTTCAACAGTATTTATGCCCCACCCAAGGACTACTATAAACTCCTACTATAAACTATAAAAAGGACTACTATAAGTTTATAGTAGTCCTTGGCCCCACCATATATTGGATGAAATAAAGCTAATGTACGTATATTATTGTCGTACAGGTCCTATCGGTTATCCATCAGTGTAACATGCAACATTACAGCATGCGAACATGCAACATTACAGCATGCGAACATGCAACATTACAGCATGCAAACATGTAAAGTACTGTCATTGTCGAGTTCGGAAACTTTTGCCGTCATTCACTTTAAACGGCTTGGGATATTTACTGTAGACGACATGGGACTTTATTTTAGAAAGCATGGGACTTTATTTTAGACAGCATGGGATATTTACTTTAGACGGCATGGGGCTTTATTTTAAACAACATGGGATATTTATTTTAGACGGCATGGGATTTTATTTTACACGGCGTTGAATATTTACTTTAGACGGCATGGGATATTTACTTTAGACGGCATGGGACTTTATTTTAGACGGCATGGGATATTTGCTTTAGACGACATGGGACTTTATTTTAGACGGAATGGGATATTTACTTTAGACAGCATAGAACTTGTGTAGCAACCGAAGAATAAATCCAACTGCTCGTTTTCATCACCTTATTCGCTTCTAAATGAATGTATTATTTAGAAATGCAATCATTGATGAAGTGTTACAATTTTTGGTTCATTTATTGACTTGGATTGAGTTCTTTAAACTTGCGATTTTATTGACCTATGTCGAATTTTCTCTAGTCTTCTAAACGTATTACATATAGCTTTGGGTAACTGATTCTAGATTCAGAATTTTCCAAACTTTATCCCTGCACAAACAGGTTGTTTATGTCAGAAACCACGAATTTTTAAAAACACGTTCTCAACACGAACCATACTGTTAAAATCATACGTATGATTTTTCTCTCACCACAACTCTGGCTTTGGTTTTGAGAAGCGTCTCAAGCCCCTCGTTTAGGGGTCTACTCACGCATCCCTGGGGGGTTTCACACACCCCAGTGAGGTAACCTCTGCAGCGTATGAGACGTTACGTGCAAAAATTCTAAATTTGTTCAACCCGACATTACCCATCACAGAGCCTGGGCGACAAGAATTATTCTATAACTATGCCATAAAAAATGAAAATCTGCTAAAAATATCCCAATTTCTGTACATACTTTTCTACTGCAACAACAGCTAAGTGCTAGGTTCTTTGAACAATCTACGTTTGCCCGTGTAATTGCCTGCAATTTGTACTGATGAATCTTCTCAATGTTGTCTTACTAAGCTTGCGTGGATTACAGCGCATGGGGGAACGAAAATTAATTCATTGAGGGGAATGTCGCTAACTTATTGGAAGTGAACGTAGCATTGAGTAAAGACATACCCAGGTCTCAGTATCATTGTTATTTGTCGATTTCTAATGCTCGTAAATTAATACAAGTCCAATATTGTCAAGTACTGTGTGGTGGGAGATCATTTCTCAATTATTGTTCATCTGGTAGAATTCAGTAAAAATAAGGAATAATCTTGTTCTAAATGTTTTTATTTCAGTAGACACAAGAAATTTGTACTGGTGAATCATTCAGCTCGAACAATTCGTTACGAATGCTGTTATTGGCTCAAAACACGGAAGACGAATTTTGTTGATATTCAGTTTCGTAAATCTTAACAAAATTCAAACTTTTGGCTAACCTATTCAAAATATTTGCAAACTCTCTGTAGTAAAAATACATCATATTTTATTGCTTCATCGTTTATGCTATAAAGGGCGAGAGAAGAAAAATACTGTAAAACATTGACCCCTGAAAACCTCTGTGTGTTACGTGTGGTCAAATCGAACCTAGAATTCGTTTTGGTGTCAGCAGGAAAAGTGGTCATACCAAAAGTTAGCTAAATCGTCCTGAAATCTAAATGTTTTTCAGTCGTTTTGACCTGAACATCAACAATATATAGCAGTAAATTGCAGTTTATCAAATGGACTCCATATCACCCCTACTTCGAGTTCTTTTTATTTTCATTAGCCTCTTAGAACTTCGGGAACTCTTGTTTTGCATAACTTATACGTTATTCAAACCGACGTGCTTGAATTCCTATTCTTATGTGTTATGTTTGTTTTTATTGTAAGTATTTTAATTTCATTATTATGAACTGTTTTGTATTAAATTGTCGTATCATATTAATGAGTTGTCTGTACGACTTGATTTCTTCACTTTTTCTGATCTCATTTTTCACGCTGCGGCTAGAAACTATTACCAGACAAGATCTTCCCTGATGGAGTAAATATGAAAGAATTTGTACTAGTCGATTCGAAATTCAAGGCACAGTGCACGACATCGCAAGTAAGTGCACTGAAATACTGACCGAAATTGACTAGTTCCTCGAAATTCAACTCTCATTTGTTGGTTTGAATTCTGAATTATTTTTTTGGAATAAATGGCATTATAAACCTCACTAACAATGAAAGTAGTCTCCAAGTTTCATCATTTAAATGTTTGTTTGAATACTCGAAGTTTTAATTCATATTGAGACACCCAGCATATGAAGGCATTGCCTTTTAATGTTTTATGATATTCTGCTAAAAGAATAATTTGATCGAATTTATGCCATCTCTGCTACAATAATTAATAGTGTCTCTTAAATGCGAGGTAGGCTTAAATTACTGTGCATATTTTGGAGTGCTAGTGGTTATGAGCTTCCATTTTCATTTGGTTCTCTTGATTACTCTGCTGTGCGACCTGGTCGCGCCATAGCAAGGATCTTGTTTAGGTTTAGGAAAATATCTCAAATTTCTTGGTTTTAACATCTTTTGGTCCTGACAACTTTGTTAAAAAGAGAATGTTTTCTCTCCTTCTGTATATGTTTGTTAAAAAATGTCATAGACTTAAATGTATATCTGAGGATGTTCTTAAGAAAAAGGGTCGGAAAGCCAGGTTTTATTTGTTACTGTTTTATCAAATTAATCTGATCAATTTTGTGCCTAATACGCATCTCCAAAGTATGCTCTGGAAAAGAATAGTGAACTTTAAATTATTACGGGTACAGGCAACAATTTCCTCAAATGGTAAATTGCCAATCTTGTATTCAAGCCGTTCAAAAATTTGCGGAAAAGAACATATTCAAAATTGTTCTTTTGAGCGAATGAGGAACGCGTTGCAATGAAATTGGTCGCTCAGAGATCTAAAATTCATGTCTTAAAAACTACCCAATAAAAAAACAGTTTTATACATGAATTTTATGGCTGGTTTTTGATACATCACCATCGCTTTGGTCATTTGGCAATCTCGTATTCATGCACCTCCCCAATGTCTGGGAAAAAGAGCACAAAAATGAATATTTGAGCGAGTATGAGGCAAGATGAACACCGGCGTCCAGCTGGAGTTCTGCCAACTGCTGACCTTCTCTTTTCTTTCAGGACCGCTTTAAAGTCCCTCTGCTTCCCTCATAGCACTGCAAAAGCTGCCTGTCACTTCTACTGTCGAAATTTGTGTCTCACGCACTTCTTTTGTTTTTAAAAAACTGGTCACGTCTGAATTGGTCTCTCGCTCGTGTCTTCTTTCCTCAGCTGGTTTCTCGCTCTTTTCTTACTGGGGATTTCGCTCTTTTCTCACTTAGTGTTTGTTGCACTCGTCTCTTTTTTCGTAGCTAGATTCGCACTCTTTCCTCGATTGGTTTCTCGCTCATATAGTTTTGTCTTAGCTATGTTCTTGCTCTTTTCTCAATTAGTCTCTCGCTCTCTCCACTATCATGGGTTAACTTGCTTGTCATTTCCTCAATTGGTCGTGACTTCTTGTTTGGCTAACGACCTCGTTTGTTGTTGTTGTTAATAGTTTGTTTGTGGTTCTTTTCTTAATTAGTACACGTTATTTTGTTTGCTGATTCTAATTTAGCCTTTTGACCAGATTTCATTAAACTGATTTATTATTCGTCATGCACTATTTGAAAATAGTACGTGTATTTATAATAAAAGAATAACTTAAGTAGTACTTTTTTGACCTTCAATTTCTTGTACCTACAGTATTTTGAAATTACTTCTCTCATGGTAACTCTATTCCGACCATTATTTTTATTTTTCATTCATTTCGCTTACTACATTCCCTCCACCTTCTCTCCTGCTGTGGGAAAAAAATTCTTGTGGTTTTTAATATTTTCTTGCGTAAGATTGCATTCTTGATTCTCGTTTTATCTCCAATACTTGTGGTGCGAGTTGCTTCTGATGCACACAGTTACTGTCATTCAAGAAAGCTTTGCTCTGAATTAAACTGTGACATCGAACTCCGAAATCTTGAATTTCTGTTACAGAATTGGTGAAATTTGCTCCACAGTTAAACTTAAATGATCATTTCATTTCTTCTCATTTTACTAAACACGTCTCTTTTTCTACAGATGTTCTAGAGTTGAAAAGATCTACCTCGATTTCCATTCTCACAAGTTCTTCTTGGTTGCATTTTCTAATTTTCACAGTGGGCGACCAAGGGACAAAGCGCCGCTGAATGAGTTTGAAAGAAAGACATTTTGCTGGTCCTGCTTTTAAGACCTCTAACCGAACTCATCTTCATTTCGCGGGCTAAGAGCTCTTCGTGGACATTCTTTCTTTCTTTGTCACTCGAATCTGAAAAAATCTCTTACATGTGTTAGTCTCGGTTGCGACGAATTTAATTTTAGTACTCTTCTTGTAGTTTCGGTTTTAAGCATTCAATAGCACTTTTCTTTCCATTAATATTGAAATTATAGTCCTCGTATGTCTTCGTCAACGTCTCCAGATTTTATTACGAGTTCAGTTACTCTGTTTATGCGATAAGCCTCTTCTTGCAGTGTGATTCTTGAATCGATGTTGGTCATTTTTAACCCTTTAGCGACGAATTTATTTTTCTAGTTTCTACGTTTAAGCTCACAAAGACCGTCTGTACACTGATGCAATGAAGCACGCTGAGAGCCAGGCAGCCAAAATAACGACGCTGTAACATGCCGAAGCGTTTAAACCTAGTAGCAACCTCATATTGCTCACATATAATATAATTTTAACATAATTAGCATTTTTTCTGATGTTCCCCGTGAGTGCCATACGGCGGTAGAGGGTTAATTGAGGCGAGAGAACTATGAAACTGAGACTGGACCTTAAAAATCCTTTATAAAATATCGTTCATTAATAATTCATGTTGGAACTTATGAAAACCCGCAAATTTCAAATATGATGGGCATCAATTCAGCTGATGGATTTTGAGATGTTGAATCAACAATTATTATATTTTTTAATCTGCATTGGCGTCAACGCACTGTGATTCTCGTGTTGTCTACGGTATAAGCATCTTTTAATAGTTGCAAACGTGATCGAGGCAGCTGTAAAATTAATTGAGGTAACAAACAAAAAAAAGTTAATTTTGACTGCTTGTTAAGCCGTGGAGTTATGCGCTGGCGTCATTCACTTATTTGTGTACTGTCCTTTGTTATCGGTGCAAGAAATATTTTCAGATAAGTTTTTTAACAAGTTGAAGGCAGTTGCGTTTTTCTCCTGGAAAAATTCTTTTTCTCTGTTCACGTGGTGCTGACGTAGCAATGTGTATTCTCACAAGTGTGCTAGTTTCTCAACTAGCACTCCACTATTACTGGCGCTTTAGTTTCTCCACTAACACTGCTGCACTTGTTTTTTCACCTAACACTGATGCAGTAGTCACGAACACGCACTAGTTTCTCTCCACTAGTCCTGGTGCACAAGCTACGAACACATGCACTAGTTTCTCTCGACTAACTCTGGTGCAGTAGTCACGAACACATGCATTAGTTTCTCCACCAGCCGCTGGCTCTGCTGCATTGCATAAAGTATGAGTAAGCTGTCAGGGCGTGCGCTTTACTAGGAACTCGAGAAGTGTTGTGTGCGCGATCAATCTCTCTCATTATAACTTTATCTGCACTCAGCTTTGCTCTCTTGCAGCAAAGTCAATGCTGCAAATGAAGAGGAAAGCCTTGTCGTTCCGGGGCATGGAAAGGAAAGCCATGTCGTTGCGTCATATGGCTAAAAAGGACTTGTCATTGCTACATACGAAGAAAAAAGCCTTGTCATTTGCATGAACAAAGGACCTTGCCACTGCGGTATGTGAAGGAAGAAACTTTGTTATGCCAGCGTATGAACAAAAATTCTTACCGTTGCTACGCATGCAGAAAGAAGCCTTGTCAGTGCAGCAAATAAAGATAATGGCACTGCTACTGCAACATGTGAACAAAAAACCCTTGTCACTTCAGTGAATGAATAAAATAGCTTTGTTTTTGGAGCTTATGAAGGAACAAACTCGTCACTGCAGTATGTGAACAAAATAGCTTGGTCAGTATGTGAACGAAAAGGCCTCGCCCTTCCACTTTGACTAATCAATTAGCTTAAACGTGGCACTCACACGCCGCTGCTGCACTCGTATGAATTCGTACAATTTTTTTATTTTGTCCAGTAGATGTGGTGAAAATATAAATAATTTGCCAAGTTAACCCTTGAGGTAGAAATAATTATTTATCTTTGTTCAGACGGTTGAATCCGAGTAGTGTTCCCGTACAGAAAGTAGACAACTTTTCCTTATGCCAAAACAAGAAGCAAAAAATGAGCGACAGAGCTGCTTTTACTCACGAGTGCATTTTAGAAACGGATAGCAGCTTTCTGGTTAAAAAGATGTTATCGTATCCGTGCTATGAAAAAGATCCCTAGATTCTGTTTTAATAAGTTCAAAGTTCTCAACTACAGACTAAGCTGTTTTTTTGTTTTTTCTATTAATCTTTTTTTGAAGAAATTTCATTTAATTCCTGTTATTCAACCCATATCATGTTACCCATGTAATTTAAATCATGTCATTTGATTATTTTCGTTCAACTTAAGTCGTTTTGCCTAATGTCGTTTCAGTCCTAACAATCATTTTGTGTTCATTTTCAACCGAAATGTTTACAAATGCCCTAAAGAGAAACAATTTCCATACTTCGTACAGCTAGTACTACAAGAAGTACAAAGAAACATACCTAATTTCGAGAAACATTCTTCATTATTTCCAGCACGTAATACCACATTCGTATTGCAAACTTGCACGTAATACCACATTCATATTGTAAACTTGATGTAGTACAGGAATTGGCTAAAAGTTACTTAGTACTGTTAATGCGAAACAGGAAGTTAGTTAGTCCCGTGTGTTGGCCAGGATAGCAAAGTTTCTCCAATCGGCAATAAACAACTCCACTTCAGGTAAGGTAAGTCTATCGTTCAGTAAAATAGCGCTCAGTTATAGCTTCCAAACACGCGTGCTGACCTCGTGTACTTGGGCTTCACAGTATTTATATCACAGTCTGATTAAAGGGCTAGTAGCATAAGTGATTTCTTATCATTTATGAAAGTTGCACTCGATTGATCTTTAATATTTAATAAAGAAAAACTCATTTTAATTGCCCTGAGAATTCTAAGGAAATGAAATATTGCATTTTCGAATTGAAATGAACTCTTAAATAGCAAAGGAAAACTAATGTAGTTCATACATGTATAAATCTTCAGATTAAGTATATTGTGTGCTTACAAAATGGATAGACTTCTATCGAGTAGTGGAATTAGCATAACACTTTTATACTAATTATATACACTTTTCTCCAAGTGCAGGCTAAATATAGTTTGAAACATGAGCGCTGCTACAAGTATGTTTCATGTGATGTAGTTGCTCACTACCTAGAGTCAGATCAAAGTATGTTCTAATGTTTTGAATTTGAGTAGCTATAAAAAATTAAGCAATTTTTCCTCATTGAACAAATCATGTGGGGGAAGTGCGAGTTAAAACTCATGAACAAATTAATTTACGAATAACTAGTGTAGTATTTTTATCGATAGACTGACCTAAATTATAAGAGAAGTACGAGACCGCAAACTGGTCTACTGTGTTGCATTTTAACGTTGAGTAATCTTTTCATGAATTACTCATTATTCAATTAGAAATTTGACGATCATCTCCACCTAAGATTGGAATGACGAGTCCATGAATTCTTTTCTGATAAGACAATGGGGAACTCATGAGCAACGCAACAGAGCACTACGACTCAGTTTTTACTTCGACGCTTTAGTATTCTGCACGCCGGTGCATGCAATGAGCGAGCGCATAATGAAGCGAAAGGATCGAAGGTGGATTAAAGCTTCGTTACTCGACTCACAAACGAGCTTGAGGAATTTCATAGAATATTAATGTCTGTTGTTGGAATATGAATATCCGCATGTGGAATATGAATATCCTTAGTTCATTATGAAGGGCCGCGTTGTACTCGCTTCTTTTCTGCTCTTCGCCTATCTTTGTGCGCTCATTGATCCTCGTTGCTATGTCCCAATTAATAAGGCTCAAAAGTTCCAAGTTTATGTGCGTAAATATCAGCCAACGGCAAGTGGGAACCGTATGAAATTTGCTTAGCGCGGAGTTCATGTAAACTCAAGAACTGGAATTGGCTCTCACATTGTTTAAGCTATTACTGCATGAATTATTTTACAGTGATAAATGTATCTGATATTTGAGGTTATACGAGTATTGGATGTTTTTTTCTAAGCATGTACTCTACAACAAAATAAAATTGATAGTTTTATATGTTTGTGTACAAGTACATATGTACTATTAATGAAACAAGTTTAAAAGGGGTTTTGAGCTTAAACATTATGCATTTTAAATTTTTTATCATGAATTTTTTTTCCTAAATGATTGAAATGAACATTCGACCCAAAACGAATAACTGTGTTTTTATAAATAGTATTCATGTATATTACATATGATAATTTTAAGGAATAGTCTAGAGATGGTGCCTTACCGAATAAATGCAAAATGTAAGTATATGTATATTGGTATTAAAACTCATTTCGAATTCGAAACACAAGGTTGGAAGAATTTGAAAATGGTTGCTCTTATTGTTCGTGATATTCTGTTCAACAAATGCTACTCGTTCTTGGGAAAACTTCTCGCATCCGGAGCAGATTTAAGTTAGGCTGGTCCTATCTGTAGTGCGTGAGTACTTAGCAGGTCGTACTCACACAACCACAGCACCTACCCACATAACTACGAGGCCTAGCCCCACACTGGGGGACCTGTCCGTATAACCACAGGACCTGTCCGCATAACCACAGGACCTGTCCGCATAACCACAGGACCTGTCCGTATAACCACAGGACCTGTCCGCATAACCACAGGACCTGTCCACAAAACGCAGCACCTACCCACATNNTACCCACTCACTGCGGGACCTACCCACACACTGCGGGACTTACCCACACACTGCGGGACCTACCCACACACTGCGGGACCTACCCACATAACCGCAAGACCTACCCACACACTGCGGGACCTACCGTCTTAACTGCAGAACCAGTTTATTTAGGAGCAATACCAGCCTTCGTAATCATCGACTGAGTCTCACACACGGCCAGTGTGTGAGGTAGGGATATAATAACTAAAAAAGACTTCAAATTGACTGGGCCTGGGAATAATTAACCCGAGATAGTACTTTACAACCAACTGTGTTTTTTTAGTAATTCCTCAAATTTCGAGGATAACATCTACAGTATTCCACGGCTTCGAAATAAGCGAGCCAATCGCAAGCAGGTTGCATATTTAGTTATATGGCATATTTTCCACGGATCTTTGCCTTCGTTATGATCAATAACCCAAATTTTAAAAGCTATCAAATTTGAACAAAACGCTCGTTGTTAGTTTTGCAATTTTGTTCCTTAAATTGTCTTGTACTTCCTTTACCTCTGCGTCAGCAAGTATTGCACTACTTGAGGTGATCAATACGATTATCGTTTATTAATATCAATGCAACAGTCATTCATATTCATTGCATTCGATAGCCGGCACCGGATACGTTATGAATAGGACTTTATTTCCATTGAATGTGACAAAAGATGAGACATTGCTGCCGTTTTCTAATCCTGAAACGAAGCGTCAGTCAGCTCAATGGAAGCACAAACACAGACGCTACATGGTATTTCAAGTATCAAAAACGGTCCTCACTCTCGCCGCTGTCGCTAGAGTTTTGTGTGCAGTGCTACCATCTCCATCACGCATTCACAAGTGCACGAATATTTCAAAACAAACTGCATGTTTCTGCCCATTTTCAGTCCTGAGAAAAAATATCAGAGGTGTTATAACATGAATGAACCTCGTATATCACCTTCGATTATAAATGGACCTACAGTATGAGCACGTTTGTAATAGCTTTGTTGTGGAGCAAATATTATTCAATTCTTTGATCTTGTGTTATATGTTTGCTAATATTATTTTGCCTAATTAATATCGTTTTCGCTAAGAAGAAACCAAGTGAAGAAACAAAAAGCTCTCCATAAGACCAAGTTCTCATTCAATGAAAACGAATATACGTATCATTAACAGAGTGTCAGTCTATCATGAAATTACATACGCAAGTGGTTTCTCCAGCACCAGGAGGGCAGACACTTTCTGAGAGCATATTATAACAGAAAAAGGGCTTCTCACTTTTTCGCTCACAACCTTATTTTGTCGCAGTACAAACATTATTTGCTTCTAATACTTAATTCTATCAAATAAGTTACTAAACCAAGATGAGGGAATCGCACCCTGTATTTTCTATAATCAAGCTCTCTATCAACATGTCGACGGGTTCACATATTCTCTAGTTACGAATGTGTGAACCCGTAACTCATTCTTTAGTTACTGTTCATAAGTTTTAATGATGCGATAGGTAAATCATTTATCAAATGCTCGTACTTTCTAAGTACGTGCATATTCTTGAATATGTTTCCCTTCCGCTCTGAGTAGAATATTATTCCACGAAGAGCAACAATACTATCACAAATTTGTTACGCTTCTCTTTGAATGCATGTCATTGATTGCATGGCGAATTGAGATTGAATTCGCCAGTTCTTGAATGATTTGCGCAAGATAAGACGATCAGTATATTTTAGGACACGGAAGACATTGATGTTAGCTGAGTATTGATTTTAAAATATCAATGTGAAGTTTTAATGCATTATTTGTCTGATTCTGACAAAATTTGTTACAAATGAAAGTCCGGTGATGCATCAAATTTATCAAAAATTTATCATGTGGTGCGTCGAATTTATAAAGATATCTGTTGTATTGAATTTTAAATCGACGTAATTTAGTTCATTTTGATCTGACTCCGAAGTCTGAGAACGCCTCACTTCAATTTTTTAAACTTTCAGTTTTCTTTGTCGACGTCAGAAGCTCAAGATCAAGATTAGGCATACAATTATAGTTGGCGCTAATTCTGAACCTGAATAGTGTTGCCCGCAACGGCTAATGGCATTCTATCTTCCTATATTAAAGAGAAGTTGCAACAAAGCTCGACCTCCACCACGCAGGTGGCGAAAATGTTCTCATCGACAGCGTTGTAGTTTGTGAGGTAGAACACCTCGGTCTCTGTGAGCAGTTATGTATGTTCGTGGACACGTTGGTGGTGGCTGTAGAGGCGTACACCGAGCTGAAGCCCCGCACCTGTTCGCTGCACTCGCTTGCACGCCTCTCTCGTGAGCGTTTTTATTTTCGTTTCATGTATTTTGTTATCAGAGGTCGTGGAGATTGATTTATACGGAACTAAGGACGAAGTTGGCTGCCGAAATGCTAACGTGTAAACGTATAAAACAAAAATTTGCGTGTTTTGTTTCGTGTGTTCTAGTATAAATAAATTGTTCTTTTTCTGATGATTTGTATACGGGTATTCATATTATTTAAGGAATCGTTAAATTAAGAATTATTATTAATGAAATAAAATAGACAAACGCTAGTATTTTTTGGTAGGTATGATGCAAATTCAATAACACTTGAAAATTTGAGAGAAAAGGAAAAAGTCATACTCATAACCCAATATATTAGAAATAATTTTCTGCTTCTTTTTGCTCTCTTGCTCAGGTATGCCGTGCCTGAGTGAGAAGTCACACACGGCTCTCTGTTGAAATACATTTGCTTTGCGATGCAGTCCATCCAATCATCAAAGCTGCTTTTTTCCTTGTAGCTCATGTTCTCTGCTGTGCAGTCGCTATGAGCAGTTTTTAATGTACGAGTGATTCAGTTTGTTCTCATGTTCGTAATTACCACAAGTTATCGTGACTGACAAGCTCTTATCGTGGTCGTTGTTGGCATTCAGGGGAGTGGCAACACCGAATATTAACTTGCTGATCGTAGCTCATTCATGAGCTAAAGGTAGTCGATAGGCTTTGCATTATTTCTGTAGTTTGCTCAGTTATCAGGTTAATGCTCTCGTCGACTAGAATCTGTGCCAAGTTGACGTGAAATCGTACCTCAATAAATTGTTTCCTGTGTGAAATTCAGTGGCACCTTGCTTCGCATGCATATTCATGTATACCAGCATGCATCATTGTCAAATTTTGAATAATTGATTATACGTCTGATGTTATCACCGTTTGTGAAACTTGCGTGTCGATGCTAATCCAGTAAACGTAAAACGAATGGTTAAACGAAGGATAACTACTGATGTCACATGTACAGAGTTTGAAGTGCGTAGAATGAAGCCTCGTGCGAATTTATGGGAAATAGTTCCGCATCATGTTGAACATTTAATTTTTAATCTAGCAACAAAAGAAATATTATATAGAGAGTTTTTTTAAACTAAAAGACGTAATTATATGTTGTGTTGTTTCAGCTTGAAACGACAAAAAGTGAGTCGGATTTCATTTTGGTTGTGCTAAATTTACCCACAGTAACACGTAAAAAAGTGGTTGATTCAAGAAAATGTTTCTGAATCAAGCTCATGAGAGTAGTACTGACTTTTGTGTGCCCAGTGTACCGAGTTTTTGCGAGCTGTGAAAATGTCTGCAAATAATGCACCAGGAAAGATAAATCCATCCTCTTTCGAAAAAAAATTGTTTTCTACAGTTTCATCTTTGAGTTCATGGTGATTAGCTGTAAAACGGAAAGAAGTTTTCCCACACTTTAAATAAAAATTTTGCAAGGTATTGCCTAATGACAAGCGTATGAATTTGTTTTCTTTGCATCTGCTTTTTTAGGAGGCTATTCTAAGATTAGCAACAATAATGGATGCATTAAAAGTTAACGAATAAAGAGCTATCATCAATTAAATGAATGTATTTCAATGCAGTTTCATAAGTTTAGTTTGATATTTCCGTCTTCAGTCATAAAAAAAGCCATATTTCCGCGCACTAACATCGTGATGACGTAATAGAAGCATCGATTACTTTATCCTATTACATGGAGCTCAGTTAAAACTTTTGCCAATAAATTGATTTATGTCAGAAGCTGTGAAGACGAAGTTTCGAAAATGAGCGCTGGTGAATTACGTGATTTCGTCTTTCCGGTCGCTTCACTCGTGTTGACGTCACAGATGCGTCGAATAATATGATTGTTGCCTGGCACATATGTAGGTTTAGACAAGAGTAGAAGATGGCAAGAAAAACGAGTTGCTTGGTCCAGTCTTGGGTTACTACCCGAATTCCACACGGTCTAAAGTTAAGGCATCAATCACGTGTATGTAACTTAGTGACGCACATACATTTCAGTCACGTACGTGCATCTGAATCACTCACAGACATTTCAATCATGCACCGCCATTATACAGAGGTCACAGGAGG
The DNA here is from genome assembly GCA_006783055.1 of Trinorchestia longiramus. Classification (NCBI taxonomy): domain Eukaryota; kingdom Metazoa; phylum Arthropoda; class Malacostraca; order Amphipoda; family Talitridae; genus Trinorchestia; species Trinorchestia longiramus. Next base: position 24,284 of record VCRD01004004.1, read on the forward strand.
TGGAAAAATATAGAATCGGCACTTTTTTTTATTAGTGGGTGACTCCTTATCCAATATTTATCAAGGCTTTTTTGAATGTGTTAACAGTGCCGGCAGAAACAGTATTTTCGGACAGCTGGTTGCAAGTTCCGGTAATTTCAACTGGAAGTAAGTTTATAGTCTGGGAAGTCTTAAAATTTCTTATTGTTAGTTTTTGCCCGTTATTTCTGGTTTGCACGTTATCGTCTGTCGAAAAGCTCTTCCGAGAAGCACCGTTAAATCCACTGAGATATTTATACGTCTCGGTGAGTTTTCCTCACAGTCGTCTTTGCTCTAGAGAAATGACTTCAAACTGCAGAAGACACCTTTCGTAGTTGAGATTGCAGAGTTCAGAAATCAGTTTCGTTACTTTGCGCTGAATTTTCTCCATTTTGGTAATGTTTCTTCTTAAGGTAATGTCTCTTCCGTTCACATCTGAAATATGCAATGCAACTCCAAATTTGCTCTGCATATTTCAGATGTGGCCAGACTAGCGCATGATATAGCGGTAATATTACGTTTTTTAACTTTTATTCAAGTTTCTGCTAACCAAGGGGTGTCAGAAGCTTTGAATTGAAGTTTATTACGGTCGATCTCAGAAACGAAAAAAAACGCGTTTTACTTACGACGTCCGTGTAGCGTCTGTTATAGGATACTCACACGAAGCAAGTTTGGATGCTTGTGAACTTTTGTTTTATTATCGAGTACCTCCGAAGTATTTGAAATAAAAATTTCCTGGGGAAAAATTAAAACTAAAAAAACATGGGACAAAATACTTTGTGACTGATGTTTTAAACTAAGATGCATAGCAAATGAAAAAAACTAATACTTAGATACATTGTTTAAATTTTCACCATCATTTTCTTGAAAATTTGAACGGGCTTTGTGTTCAACTTTACATCGGATGTCTCAGAAACTTTGCCTGTTCGTATATTTTATAGCTGTGAGCACCCAGCCCATCTGTCAACATGTTTAACAGTAATAAAACTATTAAACTTTTAACTACAGTTTCTTACAGGCCCCCTCTTCCATTTAATCAAGTAATACACCTATTTGTTTGGTAGTGAAGTATTGATTGCTTTGTCATTTCATCAACGCAATTGTGCTTTCACTGACCGATATATTAAGCGAAGTATCATGGTTTTTTCCAATGCAGTTAATTCGGCAGGTTTGAAAGAAATGAAAAAGTAGCTTCCGTGTTCGGAAGCACTTGTCATGCACGGTTGAGGAGCCGTGCATTGATTTTCGGTCGCATCAATAGTGAACCTCCTCGCCTTGTAGCTCGTCGTCGTCTACTGCCATTTTATGGCCGTAACTTGACGGTGGTGTCGTGGTGTGGTTGATTGTTGTTTTTGTTGTGCTTGTAGTGACTGGTCGGAAATTGATCTTTCTGATTTTTCTAATTTTATATGGGACGTGTTTCGTGATTGCTGTTTAAAATTCAATGGTAATTTTTTAAACTGTTCGTCGACCAGTTGTGCTCATATTGTCGCGTTGAAAGACTAACCAGAATAATTTTTGCGTTATAACCACATCTGATATGTGACTTTTGCAGAGGCCAGGCCAGAGACACGACACTAACACTGCAACTCGTTTATGTTTAGAATAGACGCCAATGAGATCGATCTCTAGAAATTTTCTTCCTCATTTTCACGCCGTAAGACATGGTGATGTTTACCCAACTCTTGAATAGACTTAACTATTGTTTACACTAAATTTAAGGAGCAAATACAAAGTTTTATTTCAAATCGTGCCTAGAGAAACTGCTATCAATGACCTCAGCAGACAAACAGAATTTTGTCATTCTATTTACTTCATCTACTGAGTAATTCTTGAATGGTATTTTTCCCAGAAATGACTGCAAGCAAATGGAAAGTTGTAACCTTTTCTAGATCAATAAGTTTTTTGAAAAACCTACAAGCTTTCAATTGATTCATTGTACAAATTAACAAATGTGTGATGATCTACGTGAAAACTATACTATTTTTCCGTAATTGAAACGATTTCATTTTATGACTTTACCTACTTCGCGAAAGAATTATAAACTCTTGGTTCATACACATGTTAAAGGACACTAATGATTGAAGCTATACATCACAAGTTGCGCACAAGAAACATGGGAATACACTCAAATGATAACTTACAGAAAATGAAAAATTACTTTGAAATAATTTTTTAGTGGTTTTACATGCACTAAAACTTTTCAATGTATGGAAATGTTGCATTGATTTGATTGTCACTCCTTAAGTACTCCAAAAAAGTAATTAACCACCTCTCTCCCTCCCTCGTCTGTGTACTGCTTAAATTACCACTCACACGCGCGCGCACACGCACGGTTAAAATATGTGACTTCAGTTATTTTTTAAATAAACTCACACAGCGATTGATAGCGACAGCCAATCTTCCTGAACCTTTGAATGACGGTCACATCCTTCTCTCTAATTATGACTAAAAGGAAGAATGTTCAACCTTATCACTGCAAGGAACAGAAAGAATGTACCCTTCTCAACTGCTAAAAGTTTTTGACGGCTCGTAAACTTCAGAAAATATTTGCTCATAGGGTTCTAATCTTATTTTTTTCTCCTTAAGCTCCGCTCCTCAAAGGAAATTAAGTCTGTGAAACATTCGTAATGATGTCATCAAAACATTTCCAAGAAGACGCTCCGGCATTTGAAGTGATTTCATGTAGTCAGAAATGAGTCTTACTCTTTTGAAATATTTTATGCATAATATTTGTGAACTGGTGCTTTATACATTTTTAACTCTAGTGCCATAAACCGCTTTTCATTCATGTGTGCATCAATAATACTTATATGGATATCGACGATGTTTGACGAATTTAAAAAAATTCTTATGTTCTAAAGAAAAAAAAGTAAGATTCCTTTCCATTATACGTAGAATATGAATTAAATTATTTC
>VCRD01004004.1:27596-51766 GCA_006783055.1 Trinorchestia longiramus
GACTTTTCTATCTGGTCCATTTTGGAGACAAGGGTCTTAGCAACCCCTCACACTTCTCTCGAGTCCCTCAAAGCAAAACTGCAAAGAGAATGGGAAATAATTCCACAAGAATAGATATGTGCTGCTTGCGGTGCATTTGTAAATAGACTTGAAGCTGTAGTTCGTAAGAAGGGTAGTTACATCGAATAAATACAACACTGTATCGTTTGTTTATTAGTCCCCTTTAGGTTTCAATCCTTAAAATCAAAATCACGCGTTTGAATTTTCTTAAATCTAACAAAAAGTTCCCTGCCTTATATTCTATATATATATCTATATCTATATATATATATATATATATATATATATATATATATATATATATATATATATATATATATATATCTCTTCTTCATTTGCAGGTCAATATTTTTCAGCGAATGACTAGAGCTGTAAAGAAATTAGGCCTCTTGGAAATGCTCTTATAGTTGTTGGTTCTTATACCTAAAACGCTAAACCACTTAGCCTCTTAAATTTTACCCATAATATCAATTTTCTGAATGAAATGAAGTACTTCCTTCAGTTTTGTGGTGTAAGATAAACATTTACGTGCATTCCTGAAGGGAATTCATTCAAATCCTTAATCGTGATTGCTTAGGTTAATAAAACGATTTTTTAATAAAAATACTCGCTCGATCTTTCACTTTCACATGCGGGAGTCAATTTTGCCTGCTAAGATTCTACTTGCTAGCTGAGGGTGCACGTTGTAAGTCATCTACTACTGTACTGTTGTCTTAAGATTCATCTCAACTTTCCTTGAATTTGGGTTTCATTTTGATACAGCATTTTGAGAGAATATTTATGTCGGAATAAAATTGTCATTTTTCATACTTTCATCATTCAAACAAAAGGAATGTCAATACAATTTAATTTCTGTGGATGCGCATCATTTTGCAAACGCGTGTAAAATGATTAGTTTGTTCTCATCGTACCTGTATTCCAGGAATAACACTACTTATCATAATTTTCTATGAGAATGGGTGTTGTAATCTACCAGTCTTTTCTAATAAAACTAGTTTTTTTTTAAAGTTTTCTGTTATTTCATAAACACTGCTATTTTCGGAATCTGTAATCAAATTATTGTGATGAAGCTGTTACGTGCATTTTCTACACTTATACTTTTTGTTCTACCTCTTTTTATACTCCTAAGTGCAATGTTCATCTTCATATACTATCGCGTTAGATGTAGAATGTAAAATAGAAACAAGTTTTTACGGTTTTTTCCGACGTTTTTGCTTTTATTTTCGTTTGCCCTAACCCAGCCGTAGGAACGTCTTTGTTTCAGTCTCCGCGTAGGAAATCTGAATGGTAGTAGTCTGGATCAGAAAACATTTTTATGCTTTCACCAAAACTGCAATGAGAACCCCGTGTGACGACCCCATCACAATAACTTCCTCCAGAAGCCTCTTTCTTAACACGTTTGTTGCGATGCGACCCACCGGTGGGTCACTTAGGTTAGGTTCTGTAATTTTTTCAGATCCTTCTAGTGACTATGCGTACAAAGTGAAGTTTTACACCATTCGGGCAATCGCAACAAACGTGTTAATGGGTATTCCTTCAATGCTTTTTTAGTTTGTGCAAGAATTTTTAACTCGTGTGGAACTCACTGAAGCAGTTGGGAGGATCCTAATTAAAAGGCAGTCTCTAGGGAGCCTCCTTTATACAGAGCTTTAGTGACCTCCATTTTGCGCACCTCCAAGTCTCAGATTTAAAAGTTCTTTTGGTTTCCGTTCACTTCTCTTAGGTGATTAACTGGAATTGTTCTGATAGTATTTAACGTAAATGGTCAGATCAGTTTCGATCTGGGGTTTTGGAGATAAAAATTTTATCGGTAATTTTTGTGTGTTTGAAATTTGTTAGTTACCGAGCGAGGATTAACATTTATACAACCATTTCCAAATTGTTCATGAAACTTTGCGGTATAATGGTGAATCCTTAACAAATTTTTCAAACAAGTATTACTGGTAAAATTGTAGTTATTTTACAATTGTTAATGTAACAATTTGTATTTCTCCAGCTTTTTAGCTCAAGTTTGTGCAATGAACACCATTGTAATTTCTCTTTAGCAACTACATCCTGAAGTGTTACATAATTATCTAGAAATCATTTGGCGAAGCATGTACTCTTTTTTCGTCCTTGTAAAGTTTTTCGTATTAACTTATTTAAAACACGAACAAAAACTGTTTAACTGAAACTTAAATAAGGAAATGCAGTTGGGTTCTTTCACTCAACATTTCGTTATCTTGCCAAAAAGTTTGTGAAGAGTTTCCGACTGAGATGGTCGTTCGGGTAAGTTTTAATTTCCGTGTATCTCGAGTACAACTTATGATCAAAAATTGGCAGTTGTGACCACTGATGTGCTTAACACTACTTTTTTAACACGTTGCCTCCGATTGCCTGATTGGTGTAAAACTTCACTTTGTACGCATAGTCACTAGAAGGACCTGAAAAAATTACAGAACCTAACCTAAGTGGTACACATACGGACCACTTCGGAGTCAACGTGTTAAACATAGTAGAGTACAACTTTAATCTGACTACACTTAATTAGAATATAACAACAGAAACGAATTCGAGTGGTCCATTCGTGGGTTGCTACCCAAGTGTCATAATCCACTACTTTGAGTTATCTTTCAATTTTTCATTAATACTGACGTCTGATTGATACAGCTGTAGTTACAGGCTGCTTGTATGTTAATTATTTTGTGGAAAATAGTTGTAATATTTGCTTGCTTTCAATCCGGCAGGATAATTCCAATTTCAATTGATTCTCGCTAATGATTCTTTTATTTTTTCGATTGTTTCTTTGAACATTCAAGGCCATAGGCTCCAGGTCCGCTCTATTTTCATGGGAACAAGAGACAACTGTTTTTCATCCTCTTCATTGGATGTGTCGTCTATCAAGGTTTTTTGGATGTTTTATTCTGAGTTGTCAGTTCACAAGTGACTACATTGAACGTATTGATGGAAAGCTGTGTCGACTCTTCCATGGTCGTTGAATTTCATTAATAGAAGGCTCATTGTTTTAAATTTTTTCTTAATCTTTGATCTTTTCTTTCCAGAGTTCCAATTTAAGTGAAGTAAAACCCAGAAGATCCCTACGTAAAGTATATCTTGACGTGCTTTGCAGGATTCATATATGAGATTGTGGCTGTAGTATCTATTTCCTTTACCTCTGCCTAACATAATCGCTAAGGTAGTCCATGAAATTTCCCCTGATTTTTTGCTGTATTATTTACGAAATTCAGCGAACTTGAAGCCAATTATAATTTTGACTCCCGGCAGGCTTTTACCACGGTTCCTAATGGCCGCTCAGCTCCTCTCATGTTCTCCGAAGTCAGGGCCTTCCAAACTTCCAACGCAAAATTTTTTTTTCGGTGCCTTAGATGTTTAAACTTTATTCTAGTTTAGTCGTTGATCAAAAAGACGAAGTTTTGGGATGAATGAAGATGCAAGTTAAGAGATAAGTTCTGCCATTTACACTGCATTTTTATGCCAATACTTCGAATGGGGCGTCGCCAAGAACTAAGCGTTGATCGGGTTGACGAGTGAACGTGTGTTCTTAGTCCTGCCCATTGCATAAACTTTCTCAAGTTGTGACTAAATAGCCTATAAATACATAAGCTGCGTCCCATCACCTATGCCTGCGATAACATCTGTCTGCCCACTGTTGTTAATTTGTCTCATGTGTCAGGGTTTCTTGGATGTTTAATTCTGAGTTTTCGGTTCACAAGTGACTACATTAAACGTATTCATGGAAAGCTGCGTCGGCAGCTGAATGTTTTTTGCCTGCCTCATTGTTTTCATCTTTCAACATTCATTCCTATGACCTTCGTGGTGCAGATGTTATTGCTCGTGTTACTTCCACTAACGTCTTCTTTACCAATGTTAATAGTGTTATAAACTTTAGAGTTGAGAAAATTAGTCACCACACGTGGGGGTAATTAAGAATTCCCTAAATTAATGATCAACATTATTAATAACGAAAACTTAGCTACTTCTAATGGGAGAAAATATATTCCCACTATAAATTTTGTTTCATTTATTATAGCTTCAAATATGCTAAATAATGCTGAACTTTCAGGATTATCAAACTTTCATTCTGAATTTAGAAATTAATTCCTATTTCAAGTAACTTTCCTGGCTGTGGTAAACGTTTTTATCTGCTAAAACTTTTAGTATGTGCGTATGTTCTACAAAATGTGAAGTAAATAATAAACGTTGCCTCGGAATAGATTGAAGGAAGTCGCAAACCAGCGAGGTTTTTTACCTTGTGTTCTCTAGCAACGGAAAAACGTCCCAGTGCTCTGATGTTTCCTCGTCTTAAACTGTCTTAATCCTCATGACTGAAATCACTTGCTTGTAAAAATAGGCATACTATGTCCACTTGCAAGTTTTTAAAGTTGTTTAATACGTAGAGTTGTAAAATTTAAGTGCACCATCAGCATTTTTGTAAAATTGCTGTCAGAGAATGCTTCATGAACGTCCACTATCAAATTGAATTTTTTACCCTATTTGCTGAATTTGATCAAAAATCTTTCTGACAGAGTAAATTTTTTTAATTCGTTGTTGCGTCTCCGTATAGAATTTTTTCTCAAATCCATACTGCGATATTTTTTAGCAAAATTCGGTTAGTAAATTTATTTTTCGAAACCTTTAACAATCTCGTTCATAATGTGTTTCAAGCTGTACGAGTAGCTTTCCTAATCATCTCTGAAAAAATTCCTTCTGGACGACCGTTAGAAATCGATGCCGAAAACGAAAACCTTTCCAAATTTCTAATTTATGGATAGAGGGGGAAAGTAAACTTGTTTGAAAATGTTCCCACACGAATCACGTAAAGGTGTACGCAGTTATTGTTAGATACGACATCCTGAGAAATGTTTGCGAACAGAGTATGGGCGATGATGAATAAATTGGCACGAGTTTATTTCATCACGTAATAGAACTAAAAGGAGGAATTTTGTGCAGTAAATGTATTAAATTGTATGCACGGTAGTCTCGAATTTAATTTTGAATTATGCACGGTATTTGTCAAGCAGACGTTTTGTCCAAAGTTTGACGTTGGTCGTAAAGTTCGGGGTGAATTCCTTGTTCCTTTTCAGAGGTAACGCAGGTGTCCATCAGCCTGATGAGAGCAATACAAAGCGTCGAAAAAATGTTCAGTTTTCTCCATCTCGATAAAAAAAACTTTTTTTGGTCATTAGATGTTGACCGGGGAAAGTGTTGCGAGTGCTGCACATGGTGCTGTGGGAATTCCATATCGCAAGACTTGGTGTTTGTGTTTTATTCGAGTGATACAACCGCTAAACGTCTGATGTTTCAATTAAAACGATTGTTAGGCAGATTAGCAATTTGTGTGAAAGTTAACGTTTAATACTCTAATTTGCGATCGAAATATTCATTGTGCCGTTTCACAATTAGTGTTGGTGACAAAATTAGAGTGCATGATTATTATTGACTCACAATGTTGACGTCAGTATGTAGTACCATAAATAAATGACAATGCCCAGACTAGCTTTCATGACTATTCTTAGCTTGCAAAGCCGCCATTAGCGTACTTTATCAAAATTAGCGTATATTACTGCAATAAATTTTCAATTTCATAATTACAGTGCAGAAATCAATGGTGGCTTCCACTCAAAGTCTTGTCTTTATTGTGTTTCCTTTTAACACCAAAGACTTCGGTGAGAAAATTCTGATGGCATTCGATTGCTTACGATATGCATTCTTATTTATTGAAGTCAAACAAATCGTACCAATATATGAGCCCATTTTCCTATCTCTCGATAGCACGAGTATACGAGAGCTGGTGGATCGTAAAACCAATTTTCTCCACGAATGTATTCCCTATCGCCCTGCTTCATTTTTCAGTTATTCGTTTCCAATGATTCTCAACGTCTACAGAAAAGTATTCTTGTTCTTACAGAAGTAACGTTTGATATATTTTTAGTTTTGACCACTTTGGGAACAAGAATCATGCATAGAATCGTACTGGGAATCGTAACACACACAAATGGAAACTCTTGACATTTGTGTTGAGTGGCATTGCTCATCTGGGCATAGGTCATGTAAAGCCTTCAACTCTTGTAGCCGTTACAAATTTTACCTCGTAGTACACAGATGGACTTGCCGTTACGTGTTTTCGTACTCGATGAGATTAGTCGGCATGTAGCCAAAATGTTCTGTACGAGTATTTTGAGCACAAGTGTATCCTTCTGTAATTGAGTTATAAATTTCTCATCTGGTTTAAATTCACCCATTGCCACTGTTGAAATAGGATTGCAGAGGTAAATCATAGCATGTGATTTTCATTCAGTGAATAGTTTTATCTGAGATCTGTCCATAATCCACTTGCCAACAAATCATTTCATCGTTCGTTTTTATCGAGACTTTTAGGACATCAAATTAAGTTTGCTATCGAAACTAAAACGACATCGACGGGTCCTTTCGCTGTCGGAATTCCCTCGCTTTTTCTTCAGTGTGCCTCTTCAAGTCCCTAGACTCGATCAAGGGTAATGGTTGCCGATGTTGTCGGGCCTGCTCTGTAATTCCATAAATTTAACTTATCCACGATACAACGAGCAGCCATTCTAGATGGGTCCAATGTTGGGAGTAGTCGTCTTCACGTCCAGGCATTTCGGGCTTCTGTAAACGTTGGTGGATTTGAATTTGATCTTTTTAAATGATGCCGTTGTGATGGTCTTTTATGTAACTTAAAAAAATTAGGGTAAACAAAATTTATGTCCTATATTGTCTAACGATATTTTTATTCTTCGGACTCATGAATACTGAGTACATAGTCATTGAGACGTTTGACAACTTATACGGTAATTTGGACTGGCATTGGAACTTGTTAAAAGCCAATATTTTACTTTTAATTCGATCGCTTTCTGCATTTTGATATTTGGTATGATTTATCAGTCGTAACTTTTTAATGATTTCGAAATGGTGTTCAAGTTTCGTAATTTGCCGGGTTTACTGTGCAATTTGTTTTTTAACTTTTATTATCTTTACAATTAAAATGTATTTTCCTCTGTGACGATGTAGTTTTACTTCGTCAGTAACTTGCTAGAAGTTTTAAATTTCAGAATTTGAGCTTGCTTGTTCCTCACAGTTCTTTCAAACTTTTCTAGCTTTTTCTCCAGCAATAATTATATAAGAGCGTCGCACTTGTATGTAATACAATTCAGGAGAGGTTGCTTTGAACAAAAGCTCAAATTTTTGGACCCAGAATACATGATATTATGCTTTTGCACTGATTGTGCGAACTTCAGTTATGTGCCGATGCTTTATTTTACTCTCCTTTTCCCTGATTTGAATATTCTCTATGCCATCTCCATTTGTGCGAGGTTAGCTTTGAATTTTTATCTCGAAACTTTGTTGCATTTCAATGTTAAGTCTTACATTCCTCATATATACTCTTTATATTATTATTCGACTCTTTTGACAATGGGTTTGCTGAGGGAAACTATTTACAGTTTTGTTTGTGGGGATCTGTTATAAACTGAACATGCTCTCGCTAGTTTCCATTATTCTAAGCTTACTTATAAGGAAAAACAGGCTCCTATTGCGAATATACAATGATGTGAAACAAGTTTTTGGACAGATTCAAAACTATTCTAATGCGTTTTCAGATGTAATGCAATTGTGAGACTCATGAAAATATGTTCTTCAAAACAACAAACATAACTGAACAGCAAAACTTAATTTTTTCAAGTATAAATAATGTTAATACCAATAATGACAATAAGGGTGGAAAAACAGTGTTTGGTTTAGTATTTAGTTTAAAATCTTCCATTCACCATTAATGCACTCAGATGCTTCCTGCCTGCTTTAATTAAGTCCTGGCAAAATTTCTCTGAAATCTAGATCCATTTGTCCTTCGTGAAAGTCTCGTATTCATAAAAGTTTGCTAGTCTCTGCTGGCGCACCTGCTTCTTCACATTCTTTATGAATTTTGGATTGGAGTTGAATGCAGTGATTGACCAGGCAACACCTTAAAGTCATTATCTTTGATCCAATCACGGTTGATTTTGACCGTACGTTTGGAATCGGTTTTGTTGGAACCACCATTCATTTCTAAGCTTAAGCTTTTCAACTGATTTGAGCAAATTATCCCCTGAAATCTTGCTATATTTGGCGCCGTTTGTTGTTCCTGTAATTACTTCTTGTTATTCGGTGTCACTGAAGGAGAAACAATCCCAAACAATCAAGTTTCCAAAGCTTTACTTTACGGCGCGTATGATGTTCTTATGGCCATAGGAAGTTCTGTCTTGCTTCTGCATCATTAGGACTAAAAACTTCGATCAATGATTCACTGATCCTAAAAGTTTTTTTAAAAAGTTAGCATAACACTTTAAATACTCTGGCAAACTACAATCTGTATATTAATGAGTTTTCTTCAACAATGGTGTCTCACGGTGAGATCATGAATCCAATTTTTTATGGAGTTCATTACTGATGATTCCTTTACAAAGCCGAGTTCCACAAGCAAGATTGTTTTTGAAGTTGTAGTGTGGTGATGAAAGGATCACCTTGATGCTTTCATTCAACTGCCACTTATGACGAAAATTTTGCCAGGTGCGTCAACTCCTGAAAGATTTTTACTCCTCACAACTCTTCATTTCTTTATCGTGTGACCTACTGTGCTGTCAGGAGCATTAAATCCATTAGAAATGCTTCAATAACTTGTTTGCAGCATGCATCTGAATAATATGGTTTTTCAGGTTATTTGACTGTTCATGTAGTTTAGGTATTTTGTAGTGTTGATGGAGCAGCTCTCAAATTATGACTGGCTCCCATCACAACAATTTACCGACCAACGCTATCATTTCGCGACGCTTTTGTGCCAACATTGCATGTTTACCATATTACATCATGACGTAACACTGTGTTGAACATTACAATTATAGTTTTTAATTTTTAATTCTTGACATGATCATAGTAGTTACTTGACAAGGACTGAATATTAAGTCCACGCCTAAGGTTTCAGCAAATTTCAACGCAACACATCGCACAAGCATGTCTTATTGTGGCAGATTTGTGTGCTATTCGCGAAGCTCATGCGAGTCTGGCATTTACACCAGTATTTGACTGTTGCTGGTACTATAAGTGTCACTGCTGCTGTTGCTGCTGTTGCTGTAATACAAGTGTCACTGCTGCTGCTGTAAGTGTCGCCGCTTTTATGGAAGTGTCGCTGCTGCAAATGTTGTTTCTGCTGCTCCTACTGCAAATGTCGCTGCTAATGCTATAAATGTTGCTACTGGTGCTGCAAATATCACTTTTTGCGAATTTCACCAGTGTCGCGGCAGCTGAACTTACTGTTTCTACAATTAGCACCACTACATCAGTTGGACGCAGGTTTGCTGGCACAAATGTCGAGTAAAGGTCGCTCATGCACCGAGGGCTGGATGTCATTCAATTTTTTCGTTCATTTTATTTTGGTTAGTGGAATTTTTTCCTGTTAGAGAACTGCTTATATTCATATGAAAACTGTTATTCTCATGGAAGAATGAGACAGTAGTAGGTGTTCACTAAAACATGATGTACATCAATAAATTTGAATTATTATAAAAACATTTTAAACTATTGGCGGGCGATACGTGCATGTTATTGCTGCATCGGAATATTTTCAGTGTATGAGTTCAACTATGTAAAACATGCTTATGGAAACGCTTGTGCATGTGTATTAGGATATTTAGACACGTTAAGTACGTTAATTAGACCGTATTGAAATGTTTGGATGTGTTATTTTAACGTTTGCACATGCTTATGAGAACGTTTGGATATGTGTATTGGAAAGTTTACACATTCAGTGAAACGTTTAGGTATATTTATTAAAATATTCATGTACACAGTATTTATGACAAGGTTTGTTTTTTTCATAGTTACGCTTGTACTTATTCACATGATCGTTCGTACGTTATTATATCGTTTGTAAACTTGTATAATACTCGTACGTATATGTATTTTTAGAAACAGTAAATGTACAGAGCAGTATTTGATTATATTTCAGTTTAACAATGGTCTTGAGACCATTTTTTTAAACTTTGATGTATAGTAGATATTTTATGTCACTCAAGGATAACTGTTGTCTAAAACAAGAAACAGTTCTAATATCATATAACTCGTATTCATGCCGATGATTCTTGAGCATTCTTTTGCTGGAGAGATGAATATGGATTTTAATAAAATATATTATAGGATAATAATAAAATCTTGAATCAATCTTTCACTACAAACGACACCTATGCTTTAAAGTTAGAACGCGAATTGCTTGGGAATTGAGAGCTTTAAGAACGAAATTTTTGTAATACTTACCATAGGTTTCGTTCAGGCGTACTTGCACAAGTGCCTCTCAACTAGTAGCTAACAAACTAAAGCGTTTCATTGTTTCTGCGAACACTCAGTCGTTATGTACGAAGGAAACTCAAGGAATTGTACTTGGGAAAATTCTTTTTCGACGTAGAATTTCTTTATTGCGCAATGATTCTTGCATGCATTTAAACATCGTCATAGGTGCGGTATTTTAGAGCTAGTCTACCTTCAAGCCCTACGCTTCTCTGACTCTGGATTCATTTGTTTCGGCTATCGATTAAAGGGAAAATTATAGCACGTCACATGGCAGTCTTGTTCAAATATATTTGCAGTTACTAGGTCTATTTAAAGTTGTTACCGCAGAATAACGTAGAATTCATAATACTGACAAACTCTATGTCGATCAGAGTACCAAAGTAGGTTGCTTAAAGTTCTGAAATATCGATAAAACTCCGCAGTAGCAAGTTTTTTTTAAACCGGAGTTACTTCGCAGCGGAATATCCTACGCAATACCAGATATTCTTGGAACCTCATTCAGGAAACTTTGAAAAATATGGACAGTCGAAAACTACACCTGTTTCATTGAAGAATGTTTTACACTTGGCTTGAGCTGCTCGAAGTTTTCCATGCTGAGGAGGTCACAGGCGGCAGGTCTCGACGACGGGTTGCCTCTGCTAGCTGTCCTGTGTAGAAAAAAATGTTCGTAGTTATCCGTGAGTGATGATTATTTTGAATTATTACTCATGTGTCTGCGAAGTATATATTATGTATTTTATTTCCAATACTTTTGAACACTTTTGCTAGAGTCCCGTTCTCATGCTAATGATTATTCATTATGAATGCATTACGACAACATTGCCTATACGAATTATATCGAGTCCTCACACTTACTTGTTTAGTTTTTCTTCTTACGTTTTTCTTCAATCTCTTTACAGGAAAGTGCGCTCGATATTTTTTGTATTAACTGTAAAATGAACTGACAGTACATCTCATTTTTGCTTAGTTACAAACAGTGACAATATACGTGTTCCAATATACAGTGGTACCTTGAGATACGAATTTAATCCGTTCCGTGATCTCATTCCTAAGTCAAGTTATTCGTATGTCAAATCAATTTTTCCCATTTAAAATAAAGGGAAACGGATTAATCCGTTCCAACCCTCCCAAAATCGGTGATTTCGTTGATTGTATCAGCCGTCAACTCTTTCTCTCTAATCCGCAACAAAAGACGTTCCATCTCGTCATGGATATTTGTCCTTAATTTCGATATGATCGCCACTCCCTTAGCGGGTTTAACACTCTTTATAGCATTTTTTTTGTTGAGAATTGTGTATATCGGAGATGGATTACGATTATACTCTCTAGCCAGGTCGATGACGCGTACACAGCGATCATGCTTGTCGATTAGTTCATGCTTTTTCTCCATCGACATCATGCATTTTTTCTTATCACCAGCTTCCTTACCACTCGTTTCGTTTGGAGCCATAATTATTTTAAATGAAATTACAAAACTATGAAAAACGATCAATAATTCGCGAGATTCACACACGAGATGCAGCGTGATGAAAAGTGAACCAAGACGAAGGAGACACTTCGGCGCTGCTCGTCCTTCCCAAGTTGCCTGCCACCTGTCGGACGCGTTATGTAAATACGCATGATGACTCATGCGGGGTTTCACCATATTTCACCATTCGTATGTCAAAAAAATGTTCGTATGTTAGAGGCTGAAATCTGAACCGAATGGCCATTCCTATGTTGAATAATTCGTACGTGAGGACATTCGTATGTCGATGTACCCCTGTACATGTTACAATATGCATGTGCATATCTTAGTTACACTATACATGTATCCCATTACCATAAAATTTAATTAACTTATTAATGAATGTTCCATTATGTATCTTTATTCTTTCTTTTGTAAGCCCAGCGACGCCTTTTTAGTAAAGGTGATGTTTCAAATTTTGATTTTTAGACGCAAGGAACTGATAAAAAATTGCAATTTTTTATTTGTTACTTTTTCTTGGAGTATCTTGCAGACTCGACTGGGAACTTTTTCATCGACAATAAACACCTGATAATGTTTTTTTAAATAGTGTTTTTTCTTCTAGATGTGACGCAGACTTCATAGTGAGCTTGTTTGTGCCCTGCTGTCTTACTTTTTCCAGATACAGCATAGACTTTAAAGCGAATTTGCTTTTCTAATTGCCTCTTTGTTTTGCAGACACGGAGAAGACCTGATAGTGACACCGTTCGCACAAATCTTGGCGTCTCTGCGCTCGGTGCGCACAAACTACATCACACTCACCAACGTCAACACGACCAAGTGAGTACCTGCCCAGGAAGCTCAGTGCCCAAACTTATTTAGCTATGTGCCGAAGTTTAATTATGTTATAACTTAGACGGTTGTGCAGTGTCTGATATAATAACAACAGAAGAATGTTTTGCAAAGTTTTACTTGTTCTATCGAGGTTGGTCGATTGCGTCTACGTGAGAAATCTCTTACGGTTGTAATATTTTTGCATGCAAAAGCAGAGTGTTCTGCTACTCAGTGTTTATAAATCGTAAAAAGAGCCACTAGTAGAAGCTTACTTTTGGCAGCTCTGTTAATAACGCTAATGTTTGTTAATGGTAAGATGGTGACCATCGCGCTATTAAATTGATTTCATTTGTAAAAACCGTTCATCATCAGGTAAGATCTGACCCAGTAATATTTCATCCTAATTGGAGTAAGAATTTATTATTAAGGTTGTATCAAGCCTCTGAGAAATTTCCTATCAGGATTAATGAACGTCTTTCTGAAAATATCTTCCTGTTTGCCAAAATTGCTCCTGACATAAAATTTTAGTAATTTTG
The DNA here is from genome assembly GCA_006783055.1 of Trinorchestia longiramus. Classification (NCBI taxonomy): domain Eukaryota; kingdom Metazoa; phylum Arthropoda; class Malacostraca; order Amphipoda; family Talitridae; genus Trinorchestia; species Trinorchestia longiramus. Next base: position 40,809 of record VCRD01004004.1, read on the forward strand.
ATGTACAACCTTGTAACCTTGTTCTATTCTGTTCTTCGTTACGAAACGGAATGCCTAAACTCTGAAATGGTCACAACTTCAAATATTCCCCAGTGAAACTCACTAGATGAATGTTAGGGTGAACAAAGATTTTGCACTGTTCTCGATTAGCATATTCCTTCTCTACTTGTTTGTGTTGCATTTGTAGAATTCCACTGTGCATTTCACTGATGTATAGAGAATTGATAGACACGGTTGTATTCTTAAGTCCAACTGTCTACCGTTAATGTTAGGCAATATTCAGAAAAATCCGTGTTATCATAAGACAAACTGAATGAAATATTTGCCTCGGATGACACATTGTTTGAAAAATGTTTCCCCTGCTAAAACCAAAGTAATCGAAGAATAATACTTTAAATAAATTCTGTTAGAACTAAATAATGTTAAAAATAAAATAATTTACTTGTTTCAAATCAATTTGCTCGTGTTGATGGAATGCATGCATAAAATATTTTTAGTTTAGCAGGTCTCTTAAATTGAACAATTGCATAGAAGAAAATGTCTCTCAGTAGAGCTAACAGTTGGTAATCCGACGAAAAGGAATACAAGGTCAAAAAAATAGAACTCATTAGGCGAAAATATTATGCACCGGATGTTTTCCCATTATATCATAGTAAGACGATTTTTTGAGAGCAGTGCGTTACCATCGCCAGCTAATGCAATTAGTCGCTCGCCCGTCGCAAGCTCCAGAAAATATGGATGACAAGAGTTGGTTTTTTACACATGATGAGCGCAGATTACCGAGGTAACACTTGTGGTGCAGTCGGATGTGCTCCATTTCCTCTCTTTGCTGAACCTGGCACACGCAACCTCGACTGTTTTTGCCACCCAAGTCTGTAGCTTGATCGCAGTCGTGATAGGCGCTAAAAGCAATCTCGTGAGGCGTAACAAATGTAGAGTCACTGTGTGAGAATTTGCTGCGTGAGAATTTGCAGCCGTGATTTTGGAAAGTAATGTAGTTTTAAGTAATTTTTAATCATACTCTCGCTAACTGAGGAAAGTTTCTTTAAACTAGCCAAAATATTTTGTTCAGGAAACCTGTAATTACGGAAATTCGTAAGTAGCTTGCACATGTTATGAACAGTGTACACTGGCCACTAGATGAGTCAGGTTTTAGATTTCAGGAATTCGTATGGAATATCATTTGAAGGGCTACTATGTTGTCGAAACATAATTATCCTAGTCGTTGTATGATTCCTACACTGCCAAAGAAACTATAATATTTATAAAACCTGATTTTAAGCATGTTGTGTCTTGCATTTATGAGGGATGCGCTCATAATCCCCATCGTGGCTTTCTCTACATCCCATTCCACGTTGCAAAATCGAGCTTTTGCTGTGTAAGCAGAAATCCTAACGGAACTAAGTGAAAGTCTTACCCAAGCTCTACTGTATCATATTTTCTAACCCAGTTACGCTGTAATCGGAATGTTGAACAGAAATGAATTAATAGAAAACTCAGCAATGAATAATTTTAGCACTAATGCATTTTAATATACCGTTACTGAGTTCTGTTTCAGTTTACACTGAAGACTTTTTTCAGGGTCAGCACTAGAGAAGTATGACTTACGTAGCAACGTTACGGCTCTGTAAGAGATACTTATTTCAAAGGAGGGTTGAGGTATCCAACATAATATGGTTGGAGTCTTCAACATAATGTGGTTGTATTCTTCAACACAATGATGTTGTCTGTTGTCACAATGTAGTTGTAGTTTTCATTATATTATGGTTGTAGTCTCTAACACAACGCAATTAAAGTCTTTAACACCATGTGGTTTAAATCTTCAACTCAATGTGATTAAACTGTTCTACGAAATGGGGTGAAGTTTTCAACTCGGTGTGGTAGAAGTGTTCAACAGCAACCCTAATAACTCTATCTTCATTGAGTGTGACCTGAAAGCGTGCTGGTGCGACTGCGATGTCTGGTCCGGGCTGGCCGGCTCCTTTGATATCATGCCTCCTGTTGACTTGTTTACGAGGCTTGGAGGGAAGTCCGTGGACTTTGCTGACAGCTCTCTGAGGCGAGCTAATTCTGGATTACTTGCAAATTTGAGAGCTAATTTTCGCTCCTATTGCCACGCATATGATCGTACGTGACTTTTTTAACGTGGCCTACATGCATAAAATTTTATTGTAAAGTATTAATGTTCATTCGTTAATGGAAGGATTATACTTACACTGAAAATTATGTTCCAACGGCACAGTCGCCCATGATTTTTGTTTTATTACTTTCAAATGTATTAATTTTGTTGAAACATTCGTTTTTTATCCTCACCAAATTTGGGTTTACGTAAAATGGTGTTTTATCTTAAAAATTGAAGGAACGACGTTGAAAATCATCATTAAGTTTTTCAAAATCTATCAGAATTTTGATGGCTGAGATCATGAATTCGAAGAAACCAAAAGAAGACATCTACACTTCAAGTGTAGATGTCACTTGAGATTTTCCTTGATTCACTATTATTGCGAGCTGCACTGGACTGCTAACTAAACGTGCAGTTATGAACTAATGATGGCTATCTAGTGACTGTATTTACACAACAATGTGATAATTAAAAATAGTAATAAGGACCATTACCAGCTTTTTCATTGTTTAATAAATACAACGGGTCATCATAATTAAGATTCAAATTACGACTTGTATTCATTCATTTGCTTGATTATTGCGAAACACAGCTGCGCTAAATAGCAACACGTACCCTTTACGGCTTTGTTCAATAGCAACACGTACCCTTTACGGCTTTGTTCAATAGCAACACGTTCCCTTTACGGCTTTGTTCAATAGCAACACGTACCCTTTACGGCTTTGTTCAATAGCAACACGTTCCCTTTACGGCTGCGTTCAATAGCTATCCATGCTCTTTACGGTTTCGTTCAATAGCTATCCATGCTCTTTACGGCTTCGTTCAATAGCTACTCATGCTCTTTACAGCTTTGTTCAATGGCTATCCATGCTCTTTACGGCTTCGTTTCAATAGACGTACATGCTCTTTGCGGCTTCGTGCTTTTCTAAGTCGTTGTGAAATGTTGATAAAGTGTTACAGGAAATGGGATTTTGTCATCACATAAATTTAAGAGATTTATTCCACGAATGTGCTCCACTCCTGCAGATGCTTCCTAAATTGACGCCGTAGCTCACGTCAGTTGAAGAGAATTTTGACTTCGCCTTGAGCTCAAACTCACTCAAATTTCCTGTCTTTCATTGGTTATGTCCTTAAATATCCTTATATATCTTTCAATATCCTTCAATATCCTTCACACGGAATATTGGAAAGATACATATAATGTAAGAATGTTATTGTAATGTAATATTTTTTTGGCAAAGGGAAGATACAGCTTGGTCTTGAATATTATTTGAGAGCATAATATTTTCACGTGGAAGCTGGAGCTGTCTTTTGTAAACGTTGCTTGCATATGCGACTCTTTTAAAAGAAATAGTGATTTCATCTTGAATGAAGCATTCCGAAACGAGATGTTTGACAAAACGTTGCATGAAAGCATAGATCGAAATGAGATAGGTCTGAATTCCCTTCCACTGGAATGGGTGAGTTTTAAAAGCAGCCTTGACGTAAAAGCGGAAATTTCAATGGAAATTGATGGAAGATGGGATGAACATGTCTTTGAGGGCGACGGTTTTCTTGAATTTCTTTTATTTGGATTGCAGGTTAATAATTTTGCAGATGTTGTGCAAAAACTCGTGAGGAAGAGTGTAAAATATATTCCTTTTAGCTGAGGAGACACATCGTGGAAAACTATGTAGAATCTGGAAGTCTTACAAAAGAGCGAAATGAACTCGGTATCGGTCAACTTCTGTTGGTGAAAATAGGGCGCTAAGGGCAGGTCTGTGTGTCATATCACATATAGGAAATGGTATCCCTCAAGCAATCAGTCTGTAGATCTTTCTCTTTCAGAGTAAAATGTATTTTCTTTGATTCTTTACAAAGTTAAATTTTTATTAAATATTTAAAATGTCATGAGGATTTCGTTGGCTAAAAAATCAGCTCGGCTGTACAAAATGAATACTTAAATTCCCATGCTGCTTAACGGAATAATTTTATGAAGGATTTATCGAGATGGGAATGAGATACCACATTACTATTGGAATAAGGCCCTTTATTTCTTCTCACTATGCGTCCAAATGCTGAGCACCCATTTGAATCGGAGAGAAATTTGGTGTAACAAAGTGACTAGAAGTAAAAATAATGAAGAATAAACTAATTGTTAGTGCTGTACGGTTCGTGTTAGCCACGCTGTAGTATCCTTTGTAGTGGCGGTGCTGTTATCAAAAGGATCGTGTAACTCGGAGTACTCGGAGTCATGTTACTTGGTGGTCAAGTAACCCGTGGCAGTCATGTTACTTGGTGGTCAAGTAACCCGTGGCAGTTATGTTACTTGGTGGTCAAGTAACCCGTGGCAGTCATGTTACTTGGTGGTCAAGTAACCCGTAGCACAGTAATGTTACTCGGTGGTCGAGTAACCCATGGCACAGCTATGTTACTTGATGATCAAGTAACCCATGGCACAGCTATGTTGCTTGATGGTTGAGCACAACATGGCACAGCTATGTTACTTGATGGTCGAGTACCCATGGCACAGCTATGTTGCTTGATGGTTGAGTAACGCGTATCAGTCATGTTACATGTTACTTGGCACATCTTCAAACCACTCATAATATATTTGGTCAGAATATTCATTGCAAACGTCGGCTGATAAAGTTACTTCAGTACTGATGTTTCTTGTGTGTTTCAGTTCTTAAGTTCATAGTGTTCTGTTTCATGGTCGCCTTAGATGTACAGGTCACAACGAACAACTTGAGAATGAATGTATTTGTCTGCTGTGGCGTAGCTAACTTTGACTTAACTCCTAACTGTAGACAAACACCATGTTAACAAAGTTACCGGTCAGTAGTTAGCCCGGTGTTTGTGTTCCAGCGCTGAGCGAGGGCGTGCTTTGAGATGCAGGATTTTTTGATAGGCAAAGAGCTTGATAGTCTTTATGCCGTCACAACGTCAACTGGTATTAAACGCAGTTTAAATTAAACTTCAGTTTTCATAACTAACTTGGAATGTGTTTATATTGATTACGTATTGTGTGACGTAAGTCTCTCCGGGCGAGACGAAAGACAGCAATTGTTCCCCACCAATTAAAGTTTCAAACAGAAAAAAAAGTTGTGACTGAGAGGATTCCTGTTTTTTTAATCGTATTTTAGAATATTACAGCTTTCAGGAAGAGAGAACTTCTCACTGTTTTGTTAAGTTGAATTTTCTCCATTAATTATGATTCACAGTTCTTCATCTGTTTCTGACTTTGCTTCCTGTTATGCTGTGCGTATGACTGCGTGCTTGCAATTTTATTGACTAGGGAAATAAATGTTTTTTGATTAATGATGTTTCTTGGCGAATCTATAAATTTTTGTTGTATGTTAAGTAATTGGTTTAGTAAATATACTAATTAATTTTCTAAATCTATTAATAGCTATTGCATAGTAAAACATTTGACGAGTACTTTGATAAATTATAAATTTCTTTGGGCGAATCGGATAATATTCTACCAATCTAAGTATCGTATTAATAAATATATAGGCTGTATTCCATTGTACATTGTACATTGTATTATGTCGTTTTGAATGAAAATAAGAATTTCCTGATGCACCTAATTTGGCACTCTTGAATCAAATTTCTTCATCGTGCTGCTACTTGTAAGGAAAAATATATTCTTTTCAAGAATAGCAAGCGTTCAGCACGGTGGTTGGATAGAGATGGAGTAAAAGTAAACGATATCAGTTTGGTAGTCCAGTGCTGGTGTCATCCACCACAATTGTGTTAGACCTCGTGCGTCAATTACAGCGGATGTTTACGTTAATCAATTAGATTAAATAATGTGTGAACTTGCAATAAAGCAACCGAGATTAGTCAATAGAGACAGACTACTTGCACAACAATGCTCGACCACATGCTGCGCAAAGAACGCTAGTCAAGCTACTGGAATTGAACTTAGAAAGTTGTCTGTAATTCACCATATTCACAAGACCTTCTGCAAACTCACTATCATGTCTTCCAGGCACAAGACAATTCATTTCAAGGAAAAGTCTTCAAAATTGGAAGATGATGCTAAGTCAGCCTTTCGTAATTTGATCACTTATTGCCCTCCAAAATTCTTTTCTACTGGCCTAAAGAAGTTACCTTTAAGATGGAAAAAATGTGTTAATATTGTAGACACATACTTTGATGAAACTATATTGTTTTTCGTTTGAAATGACGAAAATAAATCTCCTATTCAGAATCGGGTATTTCGTACTTACCGACGTGATATTCATACTCGTTATGTCAAAAACTCTTCCGGAGAATCAATGATCTGCGTTTAGAAATCTCATTTTACGAAATCTTGTGATGTTTTGCTCCTCATGATTTTTCGCGCCCATGTTGACTGGGGTTACGAATAACTTAAGGTAAAGGCAGGCACCTGCCTGTGGTTGCCAAAGTGACGTGCCTCTCAGTGCCGTCAGGTGCTGCTGAGGTTATGTTTGCTTTTCACTCTGCATGCGTCTCATGAATCATGTACTTGTCTACTACACTTCAAATTATGCAATACTTCTTAAAACATTGATATTGTATTGAAACGAACTGTTGAAGTCAAATTGTGTAGCAGTTTATTTTAGTGTTCAATGAATATCGAGAAAGAGTAAGTTTTTTAAAGAAAAATGATGAATAAAATTTTGATTGTTAGTCGAAAATTGAAAGTAGGCCGACAAAAAACTATAATTTTTGTTCAGAAGAGTGCTGAAAACATCAAGGGTGCATACGCCTATAAGTACGGCTGTTTTAACACGTTAAGTGCGAAGTAACCCACTGGTAGGTCACTCAGGTTAGGTTTTGTAATTTTTTCAAAGCTTTCTAGTGACTATGTACAAAGTAAAGATTTGCACCGGCTAGGCAACCGCACTTGATGTGTTAAAAAACTTCCCTAAATACTTTGAACCAGTGGTTCCCAACCTCTTTATAGCCGTGTACCGGTCAACGTTTGATAATTCTACCGCGGAGGGAATGGGAAGGGGTTGAGGTTTGGGCTTGATAATTCACCTGTCTGCCGCCGCTCACCTCCTGGTTAACCTCTCGTCCATGCAAAGCCGCACAATCCCGAGAGAAATACATCACAGTAAATGAAATGGAAATAATTAAATGTTCCTTGTGCGGCCCGGGGGCTGGGGACCACTGTTTTAACCCTTTCGATCCTGTTGGGACATACATGTCCCAACTGAGAGCAAAAGCCGGATCGAAAGGGTTAAACGATACCGCGCTAAAATTCAACTTGCTAGAAATTATTGTAGTTTAGTTGTACTCATTTTAGTTCATAGTTATGTGTTCATGGTAGGCTTATAACATTAAATAAATATCAAAAGTATTATAAGTATCACATAATATTAACCCAGCTAAATATTAAAATTTGAGACCTCCTTTAAATAATTGATGAAAGCTTTAGTTATGATACATATGTGTGAAATAAAGTACGTGCGTGAAATTTGATTTACCGTTTTATACACATTCTGTGGTGTTAATAGTAAACAGCAAAATAGTTAGTAGTAGTAGTAATTTTCTCATGTTTGCCCAGCCGTAAGGTTTACCGCAAAGCCCAGCAATCAGGAGCTTGTGATTTAACACACCTACAAGTTACGATGTCTAATATTACTGCAAGAACGACGCTGCAATTCGTAGAGTTCGTTTATGGAATTTGCACGGTGTGACGTGAAATTGAGTTACGCTGATAAGCAATTCTTGGTATTCAAGACATAAATTTCACTTTATCTGTCGGTGTTACATTCTTCGTTGACTTCAGCGATTCAGTTTTCTTTATCCATATGAAAAAGGAATATGCATAGAAATTTTCAAATACATTCCAGAAAACATTCCCTACGAACCAGGAACAGGAATACTAACAGCACTTGTCGATTTTGTGTGTTTTTTCTTTGTAATCTTAACTTATTTTTTTCCTTGAGCTGAGTCAGCAACACTGGTTGTGAGAGCTTATGGCATGACCATGCTCTAATTATTTAGTCATGCTAGTGTCAGGTTGTGTTTGGATTTCAAGCGTATTTCCAAAATTTCAGCAATCGTTAAGTGGAGGTGTGTGTGTGAATACAACTGCTTATTATTGGTATGCAACGTCTAAAACGAACATTCTTCTGTCCATAGGAATTGATATTGACAATACCATGACTTTGGTGTGACTGGTTGCAGCCTAGAATCCTAAGGTGATACAAGTGGTAGGAAAAATTCATGTGAAGCACTTACTTTCGGATGGAATTTTTTGTTTTCGTTTTCAACGAATTTCATGAGTTTCAATTTTTTTATGTTTAATCATATATAATGTGATATTGGCCTTCATAATTTTGTTTTCGTTTGGCATTGCTGTTTCGATGGGTTTTAGCGCAAAATAAGGCAGCAAATAATTAGAGGGACCACAAATTAATTACATCCACGACATTTTTGTCAGCTTTTCATTGCTACAAGCAACAATAAATCGCATTAATTAGATGTTGACAGTATGTCTACCGAGCATAATAAAGCAACCGAATTTAAGCTTCAACACTGGCTGGCAAACAGCGAATTTCCGCCATGGATCATGTTGAAACTTTTAGTGAATTGGGTCTTGCTCAAGATGGATATTTTAACATGATCAGAATATTAAGCTAAAGTAACGTTTGAGCTCATATTGCTCAAAATGCGTTTTAAGAGGCTATTATTTAAAAGAGCCTAGGCAGAACGCCCTAAAAAATTCTGAAGTTGATAGACGAATTTTTTATGGGTTTTAATATCTGTAGCAAGGAGCATCGAGTGTTACTTGTGCTCGAAAGACACTGAAATTCTGAACTTAGTGAAGTCGTCAAAAATATAAGAAATTTTGTATAGGATTTTTTTGAAAATCTGCTTAACAATTGCAACGATGTTCCATGAATCGTGATTTTAAAAAGTTTGTCATAGAAGGGGAAAGCTTTCGTTAAAACTTCATTGTTTTATTTCAAGGTAATCTGGACAAAATAATCTTCCAATCTTCTTACAAAAATGTGTTTGTGCGTAGAATTCTCAAGAGAAGCTTCTATAAAATGTTATTTTCCGTTAATAAGTATGACAGAAAAAGTTGTAATATAGTATGCCACACAAAAATGTGACAAGTTTTCCTGAAAATACTCTATTTTTTCCTGTGTGTATTTTCAAATTTCTTCACAATATTCTGTGGCAGGTAGGTTATTAGTTTCTGAATTCGAGAAATTTCTGGTAAAAAGAACTGTGTATGAGACATTAATATATTGTAATTCATACATCTAATTATTAATAACAGTACGCTAATGTGAGACAAGTTTACATTGAAAAATTCAACTGTAGTCGGAGCATGTGTTGCTCTTTGCTTCCAGTAAAAAATTGTCGTACGAGTGATTTTTCTACACGGCATGAACTGATGGACCGAAAATTGATGAATAGTACACGACATCACGACATACTTGCTAAGAACGCTGGCGAGTTTCTTGCACTTGTAATCCGACATTATTATTCAACATTAAATATAAGTAATTCATGTGATATTAGTTATTCACCCTGCAATATTGATTATTTACCATGCAACGTTAGTTATTCATGATAAAATGTTATTTACTTATCGTGAAATATTAATCTACTCGTGCTCGTCGAATGAAAGCCAAATCTCCAGGAGAAATTTACGCTGCAAGTCCAGCAAGTCCAGAGATTTCCCATAGTCATGTGCATACACAGGATTGATTTAGTTGTTAAACAAGTATTGCTGAAAACTTTTCAGAATTCCTCTCAAATTGATTTAGAGATGCTGCTATCATTGTTACTTATAAAATGATTAATTATAGGAAATGAAACAGTCTAATATTTTGCGCGAATTTTTCCAATCAGGCAAAATTTTATAAATTTGAAAGCAATCCGTAGTGAATGTTTTTCCTATTAGTTTGTACTATACACTTGATTGACATACAGTAAGAGACTCAAAACTGTAATACCCAGTGGGTTTTAACTTTTTTGAACTTTCGAAGTATAAATTGATTTGCTAGCATGGATTGTATAGCATCGCATTACCCAAGTTTTTCATCCTCACATTGTGTTTTCAGCGCAAACGTAAAGTTTGTTCTCTTTCATTTGAGCGAGTAACAGGTTAGTAAGAGTAGTCTTGTTCGATCTTAACGCTTCAGACTAGAGTCACTAGACGATAGAGCGAGAGAGAGCTTTAGCAACCCTGGGAAAAATTTTCTTTCGCTTAAAAGTCTCAAAGAAAGTACACTTCAGTACACAGAACTGGTACCAATTCACTACCAAGAAGTCAATAAGCATTGTGATGAAGTAACTTCGTAAGTGAAAAGGCGAAAAATTTTGGAAATTTGGTCAAGATATCAACTTTATGGAATTTTATTCTGATAGTCACTCATGGACAGAATCACATGTATTGTAACACCTGAAAGTGGATCGCTCTTGTTGTACATGAACAGATCAAATCGTTTGTTAGTTCTCTGGCCCGGGATAGATAACTGCAATCAAATTATTTTTGTTTTGTTAGAAAAAAGGCCTGAATATTCATCAATAGGCTGCGATCCGCGACAGTTGATCATACAGTATTCTTGTTTTAACAAGTAAAATTACAATACGTAATCCAACGCCATTTCCACCAGTTCCACTTGGCAACTTTTTACCTTATCCTCAATTTGTGATACACAACGCAAAACCAGTATATCGTTCTATCAAACAACCATCGCTATGCAGTTACATGCTTCACGCTGCACGGCCTAAAGTCGTATCTCTCTTGACGTCCAGAAACAGACGTTAGATAAGCTCATGGTGCCCGAGATAACATTACATGGCGTTGTTATCTTTATATTTCTCTCGAACACGACTTTGCAGCTATGATTTT
>VCRD01004005.1:0-15970 GCA_006783055.1 Trinorchestia longiramus
GGGATAGGTGGTTGAAAGAGGAAGGGGATCGTAGGTGGTTGGGGAATAGGGTGCTGTGGGGCAGGGGGGTGGTGAGGAAGATTGTGGACGGGAAACGTGTTATTGAGCTGATTTGATACAAGGGAACAGCTGAACAATTCGAGGACTCTTAAATAAGGCAATTATTGAAGGAAAAACCAGCAAAGAACAGTGCAACAGGATAAAAATATAGAGGAGAAAAACACATATGTATATATATTATTATTTGTGCATATTTACACAGTATAAGCAGCTTAGTAATGCAGCAGTGTAGCAGTGTTGTAGTGTAGCAATATAACAGTGTAGCAGTGTAATAATGTAGCAGTGTAGCAGTGTGGCAGTGTATCAGTGTGGCTGTGTAGCAGTGTGGCAGTGTATCAGTATGGCAGTGTATCAGTATGGCAGTGTATCAGTATGGCAGTGTAGCAGTATGGCAGTGTGGCAGTGTAGCAGTGTGGCAGTGTATCAGTATGGCAGTGTAGCAGTGTAGTCCAACACAAGTTACACTTAAATCTTTCCCTTGCAGCACGACATCCAAACGCTAATTATTTTCTGATAGAAATAATTATTTGATCAAATAAAGAGTACGTATAGCTACAGGTAGCGCGTGGACACACAGTGTACCCTAGACAGTAGCCTACACAGCTCCTAGATAACCATGCTAGTAGATAACAAACCATATTTAACTAACCATAATTAAGTCATCATAGATAAGAGCCATAATAAAATAACCATAATAAAAGAGCCATAATAAAAAGTAAACCCTTATTAAAGTAAAATATGGGTTACGCATATGACGAATAATTAGCTTCAGATTTTTACCAAACGAATGTATTAAATTCTCGAAGGGTAAATGTTGAACTTAATGAGAAAGTTTTTATTAAATTGGACTTTAATTGTAAATTTGTATAGAATTGTGTATTCGTATAAACAAGATATGTTTTAAAGAAAACCAGCCTGCCTCAGAATATCATCTCATCCAGTCCATCTTTTCACAGACGACCGACATGAGTGAGGGAAGGCTAGTTGATGCATCCAATAATGTGTATATTTACCTGCTTTGAGTTATAGTCTGGTGTTCCCTGCTCGGTTTTCTTACTAATAGACCATGTCAAAATAAAAAAAACAGAAAAAATGTATAAATTATTTTCTTGGTAAACTATGATTTCTTCCATCTTGGACCCTCTCTCAGCCTCGAGGTAAATCTTTAGCAAGAAAAACGGTCTATTTTAAGGAACCAATTAAGGAAGGCGGGAGCACGCGGCGGCCACCGCTTCTTCTACCTCGGTCTTCATGAGCATCAAATTTCTCATACAGACACGCCGTTATTTCTTGCCTGTGTGAGACTCATACTCCCTTCATGTTGCCCTCATTTACTAGTGCGTAGCATGGATACTGGCAGCACTAGAGAACCGGAGTTCATGAAGAAGGTGGGCCGCAAGTTCACCGCCACTTGCACACTTGTTCCCTTTCCTCACAAAATTTAATTTAATTAAATTTCTTCAGTCGCTCTTTTTTAGATTTTCTATATCATTCCTTCACTCATAAAATTGTCACCGTACCCTAAGCTCTTCTTGCGATGGATTTCAGCTGCATTACGATTTATGCTTGTAGAAAACGGACTACACTTTGTAACTCACATATGGCGAGAGCATAAATCGTAGCGGCCATGTCAGTTGCCCATACCTCGGGCAATCGGGCTGTATCCGTTTTGGCGATTTTGTAGCGAAATAAGTAAGCCACAGTAGTACTTTTTGAAAAAAATTATTATGTTATGGAAATTTTCCTTTTTTATAGCCCTTCCGAGGTTGAAAAAACCAGCATTCGCATATATGTGTACAGCTACACACACGCTGTCTTACTGTAAGCAAAAGATCGTCACGCCGCTGTGCCACTCAAGTACACTCCAAGCAGACTTCATCCTTCTTCTTCTTCTTCTTGATTCTATTCTCTTTAAGAAGACAGGATGAGTGGTGGCGTGTGAAGGGCACTCGAGTGAAGAGCGTGTAGCGCTACACCACAAGCAGCTAGCACGTCGTGAGAGACGTGCTCTACGTGCACGAGACTCTACGTTTACGAGACTCTACGTGTACGAGACTCTCTACGTGCACGTGCAGCACGAAGCAGGGGAGGGGGGAATCGAGAGTAAATTTGGGTAAGATCAGGATGAATCAGAGATGAATTTGCATGTGATAAATCACGGTGAATTATGCGTGGTGGAAACACCGTACAACGGAAGTGAAGAGTTACGCGGGAAAATTTACTCAAAATTTTATTAAAATTGTGTGCCTGAAAATGGTTGATTTTTTATTCAGAATGCAAATAATGACCTTCAGTGACACTAAAATTCTGGGTGACACATGACACAATGCCTCCTCTAATGAGTGCCCGCTCCAAACATCAATATAACGACACTAACAACGACGACAACAACATTAATATAAACATTGAATATTTGTTCAGTACCGGTGAGAGAGAGGAGGCAGTCCGCCGTTTCCTCCACTGCGGACGACACACGCACTCCGCATTAGTGGACGGACGCTGCGGTGCACAGATCCGATTTCCGTCAATTAGCAGGGTGGAAATTTTAGACAGTACTTCTCTGATGATGGGAGCCAGCTCAGAAATATCGGGGGCGGGCGGGGCAATACATCAGAGTTTATTTGAAGGGGTGTGGGGGTGTGGGCAGGGATGGGGGGTGACGGGAGTATACGGGACGTAGATCTTAAGAATATATTCCCGCTGGCAACATCTTTATCAAGGGAAACACGCAAGGCAGGCGGCGTAGGAAAAATGTTTTGAAAATATTTAATGAGGGCGTTGCCGACCACTCATTATTATGCCCTCATTAAACATTGGTGCAAAGTTGTCGGGGGAAATTCTTCGCAAATATCCTCTGCTAGTTTTAGACGGAATGCTGAATATTATTTAGTAATGAGCAACTTAATATTTGTTGTTAATGAGTAACTCAATATTTGTTATTAATGAGCAGCTCAATATTTGTTCTTAATGAGCATTTCAGTCACGCGCATTTATCTCAATCATACACTGGTCCTGTGAGTTAGGGACGTTTAATCAGTACGTTACATTATAATACTGGTGGGTTCGTAATCCAATATTTGTCGAGACGATTTTTGAATGTGTTCACAGTGCCAGCAGAAACTTTGTTTTCGTTCAGCTGGTTCCAAGTTGCGGTAATGTTAACAGGAAAGAAGTTCATAGCTTGGGATGTTTTGAAGTTTTTCAGTATTAGTTTTTGGCCGTTATTTCTGGTTCGCACGTTACCGTCTCTTTCGAAAAGCCATTTCAGAGTATCATCGTTAAGGTCCTTGAGACATTTATAGGTCTCAAAATGTTGTCCTGATATATGATGTTAATGAGTAACACAATTTTTGTTGTTAATGAATGATTCAATATTTGTTGTTAATGAGTAACTCAATATTTGCTGTTAAAGAGCAAAATTTGAAAGCATCTCATTAAATATTTGCTATATTTTTTGCCTTCAAGTTTCTTTACACTATTCATTGCGGTGAGCTTTGTGCGGTGTACCAGAATACCGGCACCGTACTGGCATCGTAACGGCACCGTACTGACACTGTACTGACACTGTACTGACACTGTACTGACACTGTACTGACACTGTACTGACACTGTACTGACACTGTACTGACACTGTACTGACACTGTACTGACACTGTACTGACACTGTACTGACACTGTACTGACACTGTACTGACACCGTACTGACACCGACCTGCACTATGATGCAGTAATGAGTGACACCGACTTCACGCTGGCCAGCCTTAAACTTATACTGATGTGCGTCCATCTGTCCACCTGTCCCTTACGAGTGGTCAACCTGTCCACCTGTCCCTCACGAGTGGTATTTTATTTATTCCTCATCCAGACTCGGCCGAAGAAACTGCTGAAATCAAATCACAATTTTTTTACTTGGCTTCGATACGTCTTGCATAGGCAGGTAAGAAGTTAGCAAAGCTCATATATACAGGGCGCGACAACATAACTTCCTTTTTTCAAAGGAAGTTCCTTTCAAAAAAAGGAAGTTGTGTTGCCGCCCCTTGTATAAGTCAGTTCTCACATGTCACGGGCAGCAGTCGTGACAGCGTTGCACTGTATTGATGCAGGGGTAAACATTAGAATACAGACACTGACCTTGCTAACAAAAAGCTTCCTGCAGTAGATGTTGGTCAGCGCTGCCTCCTGCAGCAGATGCTGGTCAGCGCTCCCTCCTGCAGCAGATGCTGCCTCCTAAACTCTAGTGTTACAGCTCAGACTACTTAACTCTTTTTAAGTGAGTGACCGCAATTGCCAAATATTGTTACGATTATTTCCTTATGTTACCTTGACGCAATCACGCCGTGCTAACACTGCCAAACACTGTGATGCACGTGCTAAAATGTTCATCATATGTGAAACATGCTTTCTAAATTACTACAAACAATACAACGATAAAAATTGCAATCCACTTCCTACTTGAAGTCACTAATTAAATTAAATACTGTACACTGAAGACCCAGGCACGTGAAGGCGGGCGTGCAGCCCGTAGATTTACAGCGCTCTATTTTCTCAGCAACCGAGGGTCGTTCATCGGCTTTTTTCTAAGCATTCGAGGGTATATTTTTCTAGCTCATGTTGTTCCCTCGCGCCGGAAAAAGAGGGCACTTGAGGGAAATTTATTCTTAACGAAGAATGAGATCCAATTGTACGTCATGCATGTTGATGGAGTGTTCAAGCATCAGATGCATCAAGCAGTTGATGGAGTGTTCAAGCATCAAATGCATCAAGCAGTAGATGGAGTGTTCAAGCATCAAATGCATCAAGCAGTTGATGGAGTGTTCAAGCATCAAATGCACCAAGCAGTTGATGGAATGTTTAAACATCAGATGCATCAAGCAGTTGATGGAGTGTTCAAGTAACACATGCACCAAGTAATTGATGGAGTGTTCAAGCATTCTGTCTATCAATCATGTTGATGGAGAGTTGATTAGTTGATATGAGGTTGAAAGTTGCTGTATATATGAAAGTTGATGCAAGGCTAATAGTTGATGGATACATGATCGAAAGTTAATGTAAAGTTTAAAGTTGATGTATGGTTGACTATTTCTGGAAAAATAGTATCACTTACTTTATTATTGAACTTAAATTGTGACTAGGTTGTGCAGCATACCTATGCAGTGCTGTATGCAGACAATGCAGCATACCTACGCAGTGCTGCATGCAGACTATGCAGCATACCTACGCAGTGCTGCATGCACACTATGCAGCATACCTACGTAGTGCTGCATGCAGACTATGCAGCATACCTACGTAGTGCTGCATGCAGACTATGCAGCATACCTACGCAGTGCTTCATGTAGACTATGCAGCATACCTACGTAGTGCTGCATGCAGACTATGCAGCATGCCTACGCAGTGCTTCATGTAGACTATGCAGCATACCTACGCAGTGCTGCATGTAGACTGTGCAGCATACCTACGCAGGAATGAAGTATGAGGAAAAATGGAGGGGAGAGAAAGGGTAAATTGAAAATGGATGGGAATGAGAATCAAAGCAATGAAGGAAAGGAAGGAACAGAGAGAGGGTAAGAAGAAATGCAAGGAAAAAAGAAATAAAGCCGTAAAGGAATAGACTGAAGAAATGGGGGAAGAATAGATAAAAATGAGGATGAGGGGAAAGAGAAGAGAAGAAAGAGAACATGTCATTGAAATGGTCGTTCAGAACAGGCAGGAAAAGTGAAAGGAATAAGACGTAAGGATGGAGGAGACTACAAACAGGTAAGAAGGCAAGCAAGTAGCAATCTAAGAAAAGTAACACAGCAGTGGGGTGTGTAGGGGTAGGGGAGGTGGGATGGCAGTGGGGAGTGTTGGGGGAGGGGAGGTGGGGACCCCAGATGCAGGGGAAGCAAGGGGAGGTCCTCAAGAGAAAGCGATCGCGGGTCCAGAATTTATTGAATATTTTAAAGAGGCTCAAAAGAACGTTCGAAGAAAATCCATTTGTTGTTTTCCTACGAAGCTGAAGATTGTACGTGGCGTCTCGGACGTTTATGGACGGCGAGCTGCCGGAGTGACGTTTATGGACGTGATGAGCAGCACCTGCACTGAATGACGTCGTTTCGCAACGTGGTGACGTAAGATGCTCACACAAACACTGTGCTGTACGATATATTGTTGTGCAGCACGTGGAGTGCAAGCAGATACAGCACGTGGAGGGCAAGCAGATACAGCGCATGGAGTGCAGGCAGTAGCGCGTGGAGTGCAGGCAGTAGCGCATGGAGTGCAGGCAGTAGCGCGTGGAGTGCAGGCAGTAGTGCGTGAAGAGCAGGAAGTAGAGCGTGAAGAGCAGGAAGTAGCGCGTGGAGTGCAGGAAGTAGCGCGTGGAGTACACGTGCGTGTTAGTTCCATGTACTGAGAGTTTGAAATTATGGAACACTGAAGTTCAAGCGATGTTAACTATGCAGAAATGACTTACTTTTCTCACTGGTTTATAATAACGGGTTTACTTTGTGACTGTGTTGTTATTACTTGCAAAATAATCGTTACAAAATATTCCGCCTTAATTCGCTTAGAGATTCACCTTCAGCTATTGTGTCGTGATGTGGACCACAGTGACATTGAGGGGGAGATGTTAATTAGTAATAGGCACATTGGGTTAAAAATTAGAAGGTAATTTTTTAGTAGTTATTTTAGGGCATTTACTGGTGAATACAGCGAGTGTTTAATGTTGTTAATTAACTGGAGAATTATAATAGGCAGGTTATGGTTTAAGAAGACCTTAGCTATTAATTACAACTAATGTTTCTGCAAGGAAAAAGCTTTATTAAGAAAACTTATCTGACTTCAAAGTAATTAAATGGTTCATGCAATGTTAATAAACAAACAAAATGAGTTGTATTTAAATATGATATTTAAACAGAATGATAGTGTACGTAGAAAATACATGAAAATAGAGAAATTGAACGAAGTATGCAAGGCTGTGAACTAAAACCAAACTTGAAGAAAAACCAACTCCGACTGAAGCGTTGGTTGTGTACTGAAGCTTTCTCTGGTACCCCAAGCTTAGTACAAATAAAATTTACGGATAAATGAATCTCAAAATTTGGAATTGACTACGCTTAGAATTACTCATAAATCCAAACAAAAAGTGCAACTGATGCGAGTGGAGAAAACGAGCAGTGAGACGAGTAGTTGGAGAATGATTGAAACGAGTGGATGAGAGGAGTGGCTAAAGTGAGTGGTTTTGTTGAAGACGACTTCAGACAACAGGTTTAGTGGTTCGTAATTCTGAGGACAAATTTTGTTTACGGGGAAATTTTCTACAGGGAAAAACAAAACTATGAACTTTTCAATCCGTGCTTGCAATAAAGTACTAGCGTTTATACACAAAAACTTAACTGTTTGAACCATTAACTATAGCCACAAAAAACTCTGTGAAGAAAGCGAATCAAAGTTAAAAATGAAAAATGTCTTTTTATTTTCAAAATCTACACAGTACAGTAGAATTTCTTTGAGACCGCACTCTCTGACCGAGCTTTATATATTTATTTATTATGTTTTTTCTTTAACTGCTTTAAGCACTTGATATTGTTTTCGTTTTATGTTTAGCGTGTCTATGAATCGTTTGTGGTTACTTGGGTGATATTAACCGGAAGTCCCATGGGTGCCGGTTAAAAAGACTTCTACTGTGTCATTTTGTGTCAACTTGCCAACACGAATTAGACAAGCGAAGCATTAACTATAGCTACTATAGCCACAAAAACTCTGTGAAAGAAACGAATCAATATTAAAAACGAAAACAATGTTTATATTTTTCGAAATCTACACAATACGTCATTTTGTGTCAAGTTGCCACCACAAAATAGACAAACGAGCATTGTGCTTTCGTCCATTAAGCCTACAAATGTGTCAGATTATTGCAGCCTGGACTCGTACAGGCAATTGGAAGTTGCAGATTTTGTGTGGTAGATGGAAGGAAGGTGCGTCTGTTCATCAGAGCTGAGGCTGGGCCCGCGTCCCGCCGACCGTCGAACTGAGGCTGACTGATGAGACCTGCTGACTCAGCGACGGGGAGAAGGGGTAGATGAGAGAGGGGAATGGGGAGGGGTAGATGAGAGGGGGGAATGGGGAGAAGGGGAGGATATAATGCAGGAAGGTTAGGTTGGAAAAAGCGATTCTGTACTGGGGGAAGGAGAGAAAAAAATGTTTATTTCCAATCAAGTATACAGTACAGATACATTGGAGTTTTAATTCTTGATGCTAACACTTTAAGACTAGTGATGATGCCCCAAGCGACTGTTTCCGTACTTCTGCTTCCGCTTCAGGAAAATCCCACGTTCAGTTGACACGTTCATCACGAAAACCTGCCTCATACTGTACATATTAGGTTGTAACAAAAATAATGGCCGCTCGAAGGCCAACGCATGCTTCTGAAATCGGCCATTATTTTTGTAACAACCTAATAGAAGCAGGCATGAGCAGTGCAAGCACACGACGCATTTCGAACAAATTCACTGAAAAATGTTACTTCGTGTGATTAGTTCATGCAATAAATGAAAATAATCAGGATTGAAGAATCTAGTTCTGTAAGTGAAGTAGTGAGAGTATCAAGATATTTGTGGATTTTTAATGTAGGGGTCTTCAGTTGATGTCGTGCATTTTAGAATACCGACCAAATTAACAACCTTTACACAACAATTAGAGAAGACATGTGCTGTAACCAGATACTTTGATAAACGTTGCCTAAGCTCTGGTTCACCGTACACTTACAGAAATGTTTGCAAGCTATTGTCCAAAACACTCTAAAAATCTGTAATTTTATAGGAAAAAAGAAACTTATGCTTATGTGGTAATGTCTGAATAAATATTGAACTTGAAATTTTATGCATGCTTTGACATTCTTGAGGTGTGTAGGCATTTTTTGGTGGACTCTGTATTTTTGTTGTCCATTTATGGTTGCCTCTATTATTTATGTCACTCCTTCAAAGGCATTGGTGTCACAGACTTTCCTTCAGCGCTTGTGCGTTTGAGTGTTTGAATGTATAGAGGGCTTGAACGTAACAGTGTTGCTGGGTCAGTCCGAATGCATGTGAAAACAAACATAAGAGATACTGCAGACGAAAAGCCTTCGTTAGTTTGGGGCCGTGTTCGGCTGTAGCATTTGTACGGACACAAGTCCGTAGCTTGTTCCGTGGTGAGCCTATGCGGGTGCTAGTGTTGTACTCGGCCTTAGACAAGAATGCTGCTGTTCGTGCTGTTCTGCTTGCTGTATAACTGATGCCCTCATGTTGCTGCAGCACCTTATGAAGCATTATTATCGTTAATGAAGGGGGTTAGGACCGGTCACATGATCCCTTTTAGTAGTGTAAACAAGCAATACTCCACAATTTTTAGAATCCTGTCGCTACCAGGATACACAGACATAAATTCTACAGCGAACACCAACGGTATGCAAACAAGCATCCAGACTATGGCTGGATCAAGCGGCCACTTCAGCTTTGGTGCGGAATGTGGCCCTTTAACCTTTAGTTTGACAGCCGTGTAAAATCAACCCTCGTGTCACTGGCGCGTGAAATCAACTCCCTTGGAACAGAAAAGCGAAATCAAATTATGTGCCAGAGCTGCGTAAAATCAACTCGTGCCACAGCTACATAAAATCAACTAGTGCTACAGCTGCGTAATGTTAACCCCTGTGCCACAAGTGTGTGAAATCAACCCACGAGCAGCAGTGCAGAATAGAAGCGACGATAAGGTCTGCTCGAGCGGAAGACCAACTTGTTCGATTTCCTGCTGGACTGCAGCGCCTCAAACCCGCATTAGTGGACCGAATTTAAATGGAGTCTCGTGGAGGCAGCAACGAGATGCTGACGGTGCTAGAGTAGTGAATTATTCAGCTGGGCAGGAGTCACTGAAATAAAAAGACGCGATATTTTTATTAGAGACTTCGAAGTAATGATCGTTTTAAATAAAATTCAACGTCAGTGGAGTCTGTCTGTTTAAGTCTGTCTGAGTGCCGTGCTTGAGTATTAGCTGGAAACGAGGTTTTCTCGTTCTTTACCTAGATGTCAAATCGGACTCATGTTTCATAAAGTTCACCGTTGCCTGTTGGGTCGAATACAACTGGACGATATGTTCAAGTTGAGGAAATGCGCTTCGTATTTTGCGGCATTTTGTTGTGCTTCGGTATTCGTACCTGCTGTGCTTACTCGTACCTGCTGTGCTTACTCGTATCTGCTGTGCTTACTCGTATCTGCTCTGCCTACTCGTATTGTTATGCTTGACAGTTCACACAAGATGCAAATGCTGCTTCATTCAAGGGATTATTGCATCATTTGTTCTCCTTTGTATTCCATGCATTCCTTGCTTTGTTACTTGGAACAAGACTAGCTGCTGATATGTCCTTAAAAACAGCCAATGCGAGACTTTCTTGCTGTCTTTTCTGGGATCAATGCTTACTGTTTCACTATGTCAATAGCATGGAGGTGATATGGTCTGTAGAGCAGCGGCGTCATCGTGAAACCTTCTATTTAGTCACTCTCCACCCACACACCAGCAATCTCCATCTTTCCATCAAAAATTCTCAATGCTGCACCAGTGATCTCCACCCTTGCACTGCCGATCTTCACTCTTGCACCAGCGATCTCCATTCTTGCACCAGCGATCTTTACTCTTGCACCAGCGATCTCCACTCTTACACCAGCGATCTCCATCTTTCCAGAAACGCTGTATACATATGCACCAGTGACCTCCATCCTTCCACCGGAAATTTCCAATGCTGCACCACCTGCATTCCTACACTGCCGATCTTCACTCTTTCACCAGCGATATCCACTCTTGCACCAGTGATCTCCATCACCTAAGTTTAAAACACCCCTGATACGAGGTCCTAGACTCATTAGTCATGTTGAAACGACGGGCAGCAGCTGCAACACCACTTCCCCCTGTCATCTATTTTATTTCTGTGCGATAAACGCACAAAACTTAGATGCAGCCATTGGATACTGTGCCAGGGTCCATATTTAACATCTATACCATGTTTAGCATCAACTATACCATGTTTAGGATCATTTATACCATATTTAGCATCAAATATACCATGTTTAGCATCAACCATACCACGTTTAACACCAATTATACCATATATAGCTTCTACTATACTATGTTTAGCAATTAACCATCTTTTCTGTCATTGCCAGCTGTGAAACCATGAGGCATTTCTGTCATTGCCTTGCTGTGAAACCATGAGGCATTTCTGTCACTGCCTTGCAGTGAGACCATGAAGTGTTTCTGTCACTGCCTTGCAGTGAGACCATGAAGTGTTTCTGTCACTGCATTGTTGAGCAAGGCCATCGTGGGAGAGGAGACAGAGGCGTGCTGCTGGTAATAGACAAGGTGATGGAAGTCCATTTCAATCTAACAGTTGATTGTGTGGTGACCGCAGCTAGTGGTCCCTGAGGGGAAGGGGGGCAAGGAGGGAGAGGAGGGAGGAGGGGAAGAAGGGAGGGGGGTGGAGGCTTCATTCCGAGGGTAGCCTCATGGGGCTTTAAAAGTAAGGGAACAAAGAAGAAGGAAAAAAACGCAAACCAGAAGAAAAAGGGTGGGAACAAAAATGTCATCTTTAAGAAAGCATGATGGTAAAAAGGATTGGCGCTGCCAGTCCTGTAGTAATCTAGTTAACATTGCAGCTCGGTTTCTTGCTATCAGTAAAAATTTATTTGATTTGAAACGTGATCACATCTCTGGGTAACTGTCGCACGTCATGAGGAGAGTTTTCGAGTTCAAAAAGGCGTCTTACTTTGGATTATTTTTGGCAACGCAGGGAGACTTGGACGCAGTAAGGAACCACAACACCAACACAAAGTGACTGCTGCAATTCGATGATGATATTCGGAATAAAAATTCACAAAGTCTTAACAGTTGCATACCGAAAATTTTAACATTGTATCTACACACAGATCAGCAGAATGAAGAAACCATTTTTTCCCTACAGTGATTTTAACCTTTGTTCCATATTATTATAGATATCATCCTATGAAAAATATCAGATAAAAAACAGAAATCTGGAAAAACAATTAAGAAACCAATGCACGCAGATGTTTGCAAGGTGCTTGTCCATAGATCTTGAATTGCAAGTTATAGGAAATCATTTAATTAAAATAGCTATAGTCAAAATTATCTGGCTGCTTAAATGATTTAATTAACAGTAGAGCTCTCCATCTCGTCAGTAGTTGAGTTCACGTCAAGGACTACTATAACCAGGACGTGCATCGCCATGTATTATAGCTGACTACGGTAGTGGAGGCCATTGCATTCTTGGTAACATAACATTTTCTATCGGACAAATTGGTCAAAAATTAATTCTTTCAAGCAATAAAAGGGATAATAAGGGTTTACAGTGAATTTTAAATGGTTTAAAGCACTGTAAGGCTTTGAAATACCAATTTTAACCGGACTTAATATGTATTATTGCATGAGCTTAGTGGCCACTTTATAGAAAGCCGAGTTGCTGCAGTTTTAGACTTAACAAGTTGATTATAGTTAAACCGTTTCCAATGCAAACACCCAAACAGACAAACATTCACGCATATAAACAAACAGACATAGAAGCAAAAACTTACCAAACTGCAGCGATTAGTCAGCCAACCGGGCCTTCTTGACAGAGGTCTGAAGGACTGCATTCTTCTGCTAGTCTTTCTCTGAGGGGTTGACAGCAAATTTGAGGGGTTGACAGCAAATTGAGTGTGTAGTAGTCGTCAGAATACTGCCTTCCTTTGACTCGTACAGTTCCTTGACGTCTGCAAATGATGCCGTGTTTCATTGTCAAGACTGATCTTCTGGCCCTTCTCACTGATCCAGTTGTTGCGGATGCAGTTGTTTAGCAGATGTAGCTCCAGTTGTTTAGCAGATGTACTGTATCAAAAAGGAGAAACCAGACACGCTCGTTGTCAAGAAGATGCTTGGCTGTGGCACTGGAATTACCTAGTAATTAGAATAGAAGTGGCCTTGCAGTCTCGGTTGTTCTCGGCCATGCCACTCAGCAACATACCAAAAATTGAAACAGTTGGGCGAATCTGTACTTCATCTACCAAGAGAAACACATTCTTCTGTTGCAGTGTCTGGACTTTATCAAATGTTTCCATCAGCACCTGGTCCTTGTCAATAGATGAAGTGATGTACTGCAGCTTGCGTTTGCATGGCAGCCCCCAAAAGTCTCTGAGCTGTTCATAATTACACTTCGGGTATGATTGAAGAGCAAAACAATAATCATTCATGGAAAACTGCTTCTGTGATAAAAGTCCCAACAGACGTCAAAAATACTAACTTCTTCTCTTTCTCGGTGTCGACATAGGCTGACGTGTGAGCTTGAAGGGTGACAACATTTTGGATCGTTTTGTCAAACGGGATGTCATACATAGTTCATTGCCAAGCGCACAGTTTCGTTGGACTGCGTATACGATCTCAAACCATTGTTGGGATGAAGTATCTTAAACAGTACTACACTAATGCCGTTCTTGAACGCACTGAGTGTTAGTGGGGAACACAAAGTGGGCTTGTTTTCGAAAATCACAGATAGGCTGCACTCGCTGAAGTTGTCGGTCATGAACAAACACACAAGCCTTTCTTTCGATCTTGAAATAATAAAAGTTCTTGTACTGCTTCTGCAGGTTACGTTCACGTTTGAAAGCATCAACTGAAGTAATCTTATCCTTCAGAAGAAAATACCTCTGTTGTTGGTCTTCCACTTTCGTCGGGGGAGATGCAGGTTTTGGAGATGGCTGATATGAAGCATGGACATTGAAGATACTGGGAGGGATTTCACTTGTTCACACAACCCCACACTTGTTCAGCATTTTTAATACATATAATAAGTAATAAACTTTGTAAACAAACAGTATCTACTTAGAAATGCAGCAATGTGCCTTGAAACAAACAACAATGTCTGATTCAAACCGAGCGATAGACTACGACAATGTTCGCACTATGACAGATGGGAGTTAACTGAAGTCAGTGAACTGGCCTCCGCTACCGTAGTCAGCTACATGGCGGTGCACGTCCTGATTATAGTAGTCCTTGGTTCTTTTTTAAAAGCTTCATGTTCATTCAACCACAAGAGGAGCCTAGTAATTGTTGTTGATGCAAAGAGTTGAGTCTTTGATTTAATGAAATATACTGGAAATTGTGGCAGTACAACTGGTGGAATTTTGATGGAGCAACGTTATCCAGTGGAAGAAATTTTGAGTACATGTTTGTTACATAATGTTTTATATTCCTAGTTGTCTAGTTGCTTCTCCTCATAGAAGTTCAACATGATTTTTTCAATTATCTCTACTGAGATGAACATACTTTCAAATAAAGCATAACAAATAATAGATTGATGCCTAACTGCAAAATTATTTTGTTTTCGTTGAAAAAATATTTAATTCAATGACATGAGGGGAAAATTTGTTGTTTTTATGGAGAGTTGAGGCAAATTGTTGAGGCACAAAGTAACAATACCAACAGAACACATGACGCAAAGTAACAATACCAACAGAACACATGACACAAAGTAACAATACCAACAGAACACATGATACAAAGTAACAATACCAACAGAACACATGACACAAAGTAACAACACCAACAGAACACATGACACAAAGTAACAATACCAACAGAACACATGACCCAAAGTAACAACACCAACAGAACACATGACACAAAGTAACAACACCAACAGAACACATGACACAAAGTAACAACACCAACAGAACACATGACACAAAGTAACAACACCAACAGAACACATAATAGAACAAACTTTACACATTATCTCTGGTCATTAACGTAAGAAGTTGTATCAACTGCACAACACTTCTCACCTAAACTTGATCCACACCAGCAGCATCACCCAGGCAGCTCGTCGAGGCAGCGCTTGATGCTTGTTTGGCAGCACCAGGGACGCTGGAGTGAAGCTGCTGTCAGCTTATCGGGCCTGCATCGCTTCTCCTTCAGCTCCGGGAAGTCATTTTTGCCCATCGACAACATCTTTACTAGAGCAGCTCGAGTGCAGCTGAGCTGCCGGCCTCCAAATGTACGAGGGAGATCGTCCTGTTCCTCAGCAAGAGAATTGTAACAGAAAACAAGTCTTAAATGAGACTTGGAGGACGTTTTTATTGCAGCAGGAAAGTGAAGGAAAATTCTAGTAGAAAAATAGAAGGATCCAGCAACAACACGTCCTGTACTCGGCACTCTAAGGCTGGGACTCAGAAAATGTAAATAGTTGGCAACCAAATTTTTAGGTTAATAAATTGGCAACAGAACAGAAGGAACATTGAGTTGGGGCTGAATTTTTTTTGTCCAGATAAAAAAGTAGTCACCGACCTCCAGTAACGTATCGCAATTTTAGTGCCTAGAACACACTTTGTGTTTGTGAAGCTAATTTTCTGTGCCAATACTGAGGCCTACAGCACTTACCATCTACCAGGGAAACACGGCATGTTTCCTTGGATGTGACACGGAAGCGGAAGGTCTGGTTATGCAATCTCCTGAGATCAAACGTCCTGCAAAACGCTGAAAAGTGGATCATATCAGCTGTGGACAGCTCATGTCAGCACTGTCAGCTGCAGACAGCTCATGTCAGCGCTGTCAGCTGCAGACAGCTCATGTCAGCGCTGTCAGCTGCAGACAGCTCATGTCAGCACTGTCAGCTGCAGACAGCTCATGTTAGCGCTGTCAGCTGCAGACAGCTCATGTCAGCGCTGTCAGCTGCAGACAGATCATGTCAGCGCTGTCAGCTGCAGACAGCTCATGTCAGCGCTGTCAGAGAGCGTGAGGGCAGTTCCACAAAATCAGTCAGAAATACACACATAAAATCAGACGCAGTCAACCGAGGGAAGTGGGCGTGATGTGTTGTGATGTGTTGTGATGTGTTGTGATGTGTTGTTAAGTGTTGTGA
>VCRD01004005.1:20314-38108 GCA_006783055.1 Trinorchestia longiramus
GTATGTGTGTGTGGGTGTGTGGCTGTGTGGTTGTATGGGTGTGTGGGTGTGTGGGTGTGTGGGTGTGTGGGTGTGAGGGTGTGTGGGTGTGTGGGTGTGTGCGTGTGTAGGACAAGTCTGGGCATCAAGTCTTGTTGGTCCCAGATGGAAGACATTTCCTATTCATGGCAGCGTCCCAGCCAAGCCTGGGTCTGGTCCCAGGAGTCCCAGCTACATTCGTCCCTGCCACGGGCTTGGAAATTGCTCAAATGTTCCGAGATTTGCTGAGACTTGCAACTGCGGACGACGGTGACGCTGTACCGTGGTCCGTTGGAATGATGGGAGTAGTGAGGGAGTAGTGAGGGAGTAGTGAGGGAGTAGTGAGGGAGTAGTGAGGGAGTAGTGAGGGAGAAGTGAGGGAGAAGAGAGGGAGTAGTGAGGGAGTAGTGAGGGAGTAGTTAGGGAGTAGTGAGGGAGAAGTGAGGGAGAAGAGAGGGAGTAGTGAGGGAGTAGTGAGGGAATTTTTTCGTATGATTTGCCAGTGGATGCGGGCTTTGCGAAGGAGTTTCCACATTGAAGGATGTGCCTTTGGTATCCACAATACAATGCTTACAATTCATGTATACCCTACCGAATTTCCTCCTATCTAAATCCTTAAGAGCGTTGCAGAGAGACTGACCAAGCAAGCAAGCAAGCAACAAACTGTGTATTATTATAGAGTGGAATGATAAAAGGGATTTTTTGCTGGCTTTCTTTCATGTATGAGGTTTTTATAACGAACGGCAAAGCGCAGACTAGATCTGTTCCTGGCAATATTTTTTATTGTGAAACAATCTACGTATTATACACAATGTATCTCCATCACTCTTTTTTCTTTCTTTATCTGTGTGTGTCCGTCCCATTACTTCCTATCTATTACAGAAGAAAAATTATTGAACTGAAATCAGAACGGGTATGCATGTATTACAAGCATTGTATTGTGGATACCAAAGGCGCCGGATCACTATAAAATACTTCATTTTTCCGTTATTAGCTTTCTTCTCTTACACGGCCATGTTACTGGTAGAAAAGACACAGAATACAAGTTCTGTATATATTCATGAAAAATATTCAGATTCTATAGTACCACGGGTAAACTGAAAATGTATTTATTTCATATATCTTTTATTTCGTCATATTTAAATCAAGTTTTTTAATGGGTACTATCAAGGCCATGTTATCGATAGATAAGATACAGAATGAAATTTCTGTATATATTCATGAAAAATATTCATTCAAGAGCAATAACTCGTGGTAAATCTTTAATACCTTCGTATTTATAATGATTTCAAATTAGTTAAATCTAATCAAGTAATAACGCAACTATAAGACGAAAAACACAACTTTTATTTTTTTTTAAGCCGTGGAATTTTGGTGGGAATTATGTAGTGTATAGTGCTGACTATGCTCGCTGTTATTAACATCACTATTACCTGTTTCTATTTAGTTCACTGAACAAAAGTCAAGAAAGTCTTGGGACTTTACACACAATATTTAAGTATCCCGAGCTGACAAAATATGAAACTCTACGGATTTTACAACAAAAATTTAACTATCTAACCTAAGGTTACAATTTGGATTCACGTTTAATTTGACATTTAACCGATAAATAAGTTTTATATCAAGTGCTTGATTTTACTTTAAGTGCAATAATGTTATGAATATGTAGTATTTTATGAATCTTTATGAATATGTAGAACATTCAGCAGGATTTGGTGCGTGGAGAAACAGTTTTACGTGCACAAGTGTTTTCAATAGAGATGCTAATTATCTTTCGATGTAATGGAGCTATTAATATGAGCAATGGTCAGATAGGAACACCATACGTTAAAAGAATCATGAATATTAGCTGCTGGACTTTGAAAATAGAAGTGCAAGGATTTTAGATAAGAGAAAATTCGATGGGTATACATGTATTGTAAGCATTGTATTGTGGATACCAAAGGCATATCCTTCAATGTGAAAATTTCTTCGCAAACCTTGTGTCCACTGGAAAGTCAAACAAAAAACCAGTAAAAAAGACGTGAATTTTTTCACTTGTGACTTTCACTAGTCTACTTTTTTTAGTCACAGTGACTTTCCATCTCAGTCGCTCTATCACTCTACCTCTTCATTTGTGTGCGTCCTTCCCATTTCTTCTAATCTATTACTGAAGAGAAATTATTAAACTAAAATGAGAACGGGTTTACATGTATTTTAAGCATTGTATTGTGGATACCAAAGGCACTGGATTACTATAGAGTACGTTGCTTTATCCCACTATTAGCCTTTTTTTCTGCACTGCTATGTTATCGGTAAATAAGTTACAGAATGGATGTGCCGTATGTGTTCATGAAAAATGTTCCTTAAAACATAATAATTTGTCGTAAATCTTAAATACATTTGTCGTTAGAATACTTTCAAATTAGTCAAACCTAAACAGTGGAATGTTCACTGGAACTATCTAATGTTATTATAGCACTAGATAATACCTGTGGAAATTCCACGGTTTAAAAGAAATTTACCTAAAGTTCTACGAAATAAAGTCAATTTTTCACTTCTACCTGTTGTACTATTAGGACCTGAGTATTTCTAATGGATACACACAAAACTTTTATTTCATATCTTATCTCCTAATAACATGGCCATGTAGGAGAAGAAGAAAAAACGTGGTAATGGCGTATTTTATAGTAATCCGGTGCTACTGCAATACAATGCTTATAACACATGTGCATGCATAGACCCGTTATGATTTCATTGCAATAACTTTTCTTCAGTAATAAATTAGAAGGCATGGGACGGACACACACAGATAGAAAAATGGAGAGAAAGAGATGGAGATACACTGTGTAGTTTATAAGTAGAAGATACGGGGGCTCATGCAGCGTTATCAGCATTAGCGTTGTCATTGTCATCGTCACCATCAAACATCTTCACCAGCACCAGCAGCATAGCAGTTGTCACAGGCAGCTGTTACAGTTGTAATGAGTCGGTAATTTCGGAGGTGTCTCAGCCGGCAGCTTATTGGTCAGCTTAATTAGGGGCAGTTTTTATAGGCCTAGGAGAGTGGTAGCGTGGATACGAGGCAGGCAGTGCTGTCGTCCTTATCATACAAATACAGAGGACAGGAATGTCTTACGGAAATAGATAGAAAAATAAGAAAATTAACGTAATAATTATGAATAATACACTTTGCAATTAGGTAGGGCGTGATAAAAAATTTCTTATTCAATGGGAGGCCAATGCTTTGTTTCCATATAACTGGACGCTTCATGT
Organism: Trinorchestia longiramus; assembly: GCA_006783055.1. Classification (NCBI taxonomy): domain Eukaryota; kingdom Metazoa; phylum Arthropoda; class Malacostraca; order Amphipoda; family Talitridae; genus Trinorchestia; species Trinorchestia longiramus. The sequence continues at coordinate 23,588 of VCRD01004005.1, forward strand.
TGAATTTCCCTGTTACTTGAAACCTTATGTTGAATTTACCAATAAGTGGGGATCATGCATTAGAAATCCTTTCATGCAATGTATTTCCTAAATATTTTCCTACAGGTTACTACCTTGTAATATATTTCCATTATCTGCTCGCTCAGTTAACAACTCTGTTGAAAACCAGCCATTTCACTCTCACGTATTCTAGCGTTAGGACGACACACTTGTATGCTTGCCTTCATTTTGCGTGTGTGTGAGGGTGTGCATTAAAATCGGTTCATGAATGTAAAATAATTATTATAAGTCATAGGTTTCAGGAAGAGTGTACGTGTTTGCCCTCTACTTTCGATGTTCTATTCTATTTTGAATTCTGGCTATTTTACTGCTGTCTATTTCCTTTCTGTTTATATCACCCTCGTCTATTTCACTTTCATTTCACTTCTGTCTAATTCACTTTTGTCTATTTCAGTAGTGAAGCTGGAATCTTTTGTCCAGAACGTAAGTCACTGAAAATGTTCGCTTCTACGCAGGCTGTTCATTCCATGACACAAGAAGGTCTCTGTCCCTTGTGACTCAGCCGTTAATTGTGTTCTGTTATTTGCTATGTTCATCAGGCTGTCTCTTTACTGCCTTCTGAGTCCATCCCTACCCCCATCCCTACTCCCATCCCTACCCAATTCCTTACCCCATCCCTATATCCATCTCTACCCTCATCCCTACTCATATCCCTACNATTCCTCCCTTCGTCCTCCTCCCAGTTCACCCCGACCGCCCCAAATCTTCACCAGCAACTGTCATCTCTCTTGCTTTCTGCCTAACAAAATCCAACACAGCCCAGCACGTCTCCTCTCTTCCCAATCGTCGTCCCTCCTTCTCTCCACCTCCTCTGGACGCAGGTGTCCGTAACGGCGCTTCTTGTCGAGTTGCCACCCCACCGCGTGTGATCTATAGCCACAGTGCCACACCAGCCACAGTGCCACACCAGCCACAGCGCCACACAAGCCACAGTGCCACACAAGCCATAGTGCCACACCAGCCTCAGTGCCACACCACACAAAAGCCACTGTTATGATACATACGTGTGTATGTATCCAGTGTATATTTCATGTGAACGTGTAGCACGGTACATAGGCAGCGATGCAGTACCACAGCGACAGGGAAAAATGTAAACATTCTCAACGTTCAGAGGGCTTGCAAACGCTAACAATCGATAAGACGGGCAGCTAGATGTCAAAGTGGCCAGCAAAACTCAAGTACAAAATCAATGCGGGAAATTCCACATTTGAGGACAGAACGAGTGTAATATATGCTTACATGGCTCAACCGCACGCCAAACACGAGTGAATTTATTGGATAAACCTTTGTGACTTTTGAGATGTACGCTGTGCTTTAACTGTCAATTTAATCGCAGAGTGAGCGGAGTATATCATAGGTGTTTAGAAACCTACTTCATACTATTGAGCAAGAAAAGGGGACATTGAAAAAAGAAAACCACTCATGAGAGGAGTAAGCTCTTATAAAACGTTAGGAACGCTGAGAGGAAGGGGATTTTTGAGAATAGACTTTGCGAGGGAAGCTGTGTGACCTGCTGTACCCATGTATGGTAAATTGACGTCTAGGGCATGGGTAGGGCAAGTAGCAAATTGGTGAATCAAGGTGAATTAAATTAAAATCGTTATGCCAACGGGTGGCAGCAGATTTTACACATACAAAAACGTGTGTGTTGAGGGAATTCTTATTTGTGCATTATTGCAGCCTCTTGATGGCTCATAGAGCAGGAAAGTCGTGCTAATCCGTGAATCGAAGTAGCCAATCACTTGTGCGAATTGCGCTTAAGTTTATTGGCACCGTAATGGGAAGAAAATAGCGGGCATCGTTTAAGGTGTTATTTGCGAGTGGTAAATTGACATATCCTCGCCACCAGTGACTAACCTCCAATGTAAATGACAAGTACTAAGGTTGATTCGAGGTAAAATAAGGTTAGCGATAGGGAAAATTTTCGTATTTTTGATATGAAAGCAATCATTGAATTTTAATTGTTCAGTGTCGTACCTAACCACTCAGCATTAGGTGGAGGTTTAGGGCCATCTGAAGGCGATCATGTTATGTTTTCTTTTCATTGTTTAGGAATGTCATTTACAAATATTGATTAGAAAGGACGGAAGCGAAGCAACATGCAGAAAAGAACATGTATTTGAAACCAAGAGTTACGTATTTTGAGAGAGAAAAAATATTTCGTCATAAAACAACTAATTGGCTAATAATAGATAGGCAAATATGTAACGAGTATTTCTATATCACCACACCACACCAACCACACAAGAGGCTGGTGTGGTTTCAACCACAAGAGGCTGACTGGTGTGACCAGCCATACCAATACGGTGTAAATGATCACAACCTTTTTTGATCTTGAATTTTGAATCAAGACTTTGACAAGAGGTGCTCTTTTTCATCAACAAATTGATGCTCGCAAGCATTAATTTGCCCTCATTGATCTGCACTTGTCACTGCACTTGTCACTGCACTTGTCACTGCACTTGTCACTGCACTTGTCACTGCATTTGTGTGTATCACATGTCTTGGTCATACATACATGTCCATACATGTTGCATTCATTCCTAACTCATGATCTCCACTGCAAGCAAGTTAAGTCTTTTGGAAGGAATATACTCGTATAGCTACTAGATAGTGCTCGTGGAAATTCCACGGTTTAGGTTTAATTAATTTGAAATTATTATAAAGACGAATGTATCAAAGATTTACGACAAATTATTGTGTTTTAAACGAATATCGTTCATGAATATATACAGAACTTAAATTCTGTATCTCATATACCGATAACATGGTCTCACTCGTACTCGTGGAAATTCCACGGTTTAAAAGGAATTAAATTAAGATTTTTCAATTTCACCCATGGTACTATCAGAACCGAAATGTTTTTCACAAAAGTATACAGAACTTTCATTTTGTATTTTATCTACTGATAACATGGCCGTGTAAGAGAAAAAGGTAATAACGGAAAAATGGAGTATTTTATCGTGATCCAGCGCCTCTGGTATCCACAATACAATGCTTATAACACATGCATACCCGTTCTGATTTCAGTTCAATAATTTTTCTTCAGGAATAGACTGGAAGAAATGGGAAGGACGCACACAAATGAAGAGGTAGAGAGATAGAGAGACAGAGATGGAAAGACACTGTGTATCACAAAAGCAGACTAGTAGACTCACACGTAAAAAAATTCACGTCTTTTTTACTGGTTTTTTGTTTGACTTTCCAGTGGACACAAGGTTTGCGAAGAAATTTTCACATTGAAGGATATGCCTTTGGTATCCACAATACAATGCTTACAAACATGTACACTCATCGAATTTTCTCTTATCTAAAATCCTTGCACTTCTATTTTCTAAGTCTAGTAGCTAATATTTATGATTCTTTTAACGTATGGTGTTCCTATCTGACCTTTGCTTATATTAATAGCTCCATTACATCGAAAGATAATTAGCACCTCTATTGAAAACACTTGTGCACGTCAAACTGTTTCTGCACGCACCAAATCTTGCTGAATGTTCTACATATTCATAAAGATTCATAAAATACTACATATTCATGACATTATTGCACTTAAAGGAAAATCAAGTACTTAATATAAAACTTATATACAGAAAGAAAGAGAGAGAGAGATAGATAGATAGAGAGAGAGAGAGAGAGAGAGAGATACATTGTGCATTATGTATACTTATATAATATACAGTGTATCTCCATCGCTGTATGTCTCTCTCTGGATTGTATCATATTCCATAGATCCCTAATTTTATACCTTTTAAACTGTGAAATATCTACGGGTAATATTTAGGCCATGTTATTGGTACATAAAATATAAAATGGAAGTTATGTTTATATATATGAAAAATATTCATTTAAAACACAATAATATGTTGTAAGTCTTGAATACATCAGTCTCAGTAATAATATCAAATTAGTCAAATCCAAACCGTGAAATTTCCACGGGAACTATCTAGTAATTAGATAATATATACTTATCTAAAGTAAAACAAAGTAATTTTTTTCCATTTAAGACGGTAGTCGTTTTAGTGAAGGAATATGTGTATTATCACGTACTGAAGAAAGTCCATGTTTTTTTTGGAATTATCATATATAAAAAAACGCATTGACTTTTCCGGTTTGCTGACATCTGAAGAATGAGATGCTTCTCAGTTCTCTGTATTCCAATGTTTTGTTTAAACAACTATGACACTGAATGCCTTCATGCAGCACACCAATATTTTATTCAGTGTACAGATAAACATTTATGATCCTGTAATTTCATGTTTCTAATAGAGTTTTACTTGCACAAGTTCAGCGTTTTGCTTCGGAACAGCACGGCTGTCTACCAGTCAAAAATAAACGACGTTTATTTAGTCACCAAATTCGTGAGAAAAAATCCCTTCAAAGTTCTTTCAAAGTTTTATTAAAGTCTTCTTAAAATCACTTCAAAAGTTCCCCCAAAGTCTGTTCAAAGTTCTACCAAATTTCCCTTCAAATTTCCTGAATAGTCCTATGAAAATCTTCTTGATGGTTTTCTCAAAATTTTCTCAAATTTCCTTCAAAGCCCATTCAACGTTGCCTCAAAAGTTGTTTCAAAAGTCTACTCAAAATTTCCTCAAAGTCCTCTCGTCTTTTTAAAGTCCCCTCAAAAGTTCCATGAAAAGTCCTCTTACAAGTTACTTCTAAAGTCCGGTCAAAAGTTCAGTTAAAAGTCTCCTTAAAACTCCTCTTAAAAATCCCTTCGGCAGTCCCCTCAAAAGTCTTCTCTAAAGTTCCCTCAAAGTCACTTAGTAAGTCCCCTCAAAAGTCCCATCACAAGTTATTACAAAAGTCCGGTCAAAAGTCCTCTCAAAAGTCTTTTCAAAAGTCGCCCCAAAATAATACTTTGCAGACGCAATACATAAATCTCGTCCTTCAAAAGTACGCGTTTAAAAAGGCACAAAAAGTAAAGACAGAAGTCGTCCCATGTGTTCTCTCATTAAAACTTAACGCGGGCGCATGAAAACAATTACGAGCGTGAAGACTCATCCCACAAAACTTGGCAGAGCATTTAGTTGGCGAGTTGGAGCAAAGATTGCGAGGCTGCGACAGCTGGTGCTATGTGGATGCGACAGTTGGTGCTATGTGGCAGTACCAGCTGGTGCTATGCGGACGCAACTGCTGGTGCTATGTGGCAGTACCAGCTGGTGCTATGTGGATGCGACAGCTGGTGCTATGTGGCAGTACCAGCTGGTACTATGTGGATGCGACAGCTGGTGCTATGTGGCAGTGCCAGCTGGTGCTATGTGACAGTGCCAGCTTGTGCTATGGGGCAGTGCCAGCTGGTTCAGTGTAGTCTTTAGATGCAGAATGACATGAGGCCAGTAAACCTGGTGCAAGGAACAAGCGTGGGCTGATTTCATACCGCAAGAATCACGATAAATGCAGAAAATGAAGTATTCACACGTGACTTTATTCAAGACTAGGGGCCAGATATGCAGAGTGTGGCAACATAACTTTCTTTCTTCAAAGAAAGTTCTTTTAAAAAAGGAAGTTATGTTCCTGCGCCCTGTACATGTGTATAGCCTGAGGTCTCTGTGAAAGCAACAGAGTGGCTGTGTTCCTGTATTTGAGGAGAGTAAATGTCTTTATGATAGAGGATTAGTATATCAGAATGTTGAGAGCATCAAACCGAACACAAAATAGAAATTCTTCTGTTTGTAGTACATACACTGAAAACTGGCAGGAAGAGCAGACAAATATGTCTGAAGTGGGCGTTGTTTGTAACAGAAATACATACTTTTTCACTACAAAGATTGGCTCTGTGTGATGTGAACTGCGTTGTAAACGTCGAGATGAGAACATTTACCGAGTTCTAGTTAGAGATACAACAGTTAATTTATAAAACACTGCCAATGTCATTTTATGGTGGTAAATGCAAATGATCTGGCAAGGAATAAAAATGTACAATTATTTTTTCCATTCCGTACGAAGGATGTCGTCATTAAATTAAAATATCACATAGAGCAAAAAGATTTTACAGTTACCTTGCTCACGAAATCGTGTTATAGAAGCAAAAATCTATGTACTTCTGAAAATTTAGACATACGAAACTTATTTCATGTCGTCACAATACGTAGGATTTCTTTGTAGTGTTCCAACAAAAAATAAAAATAAGTCTGGCAAGGAATTAATCGAAATTGCGGTCGAGTCAGTGCCAAGGATTTGTCTGACTAGAATATTGGAAAACTTGCATCAGTCGGAAAAATTCCAGAAAAATCGATTAGAAATATAAGTCCAGGAAACACCTTCAGAAAGTCACTGATGAGAAAAAGACTTGTGAGAATTGCTCTCTATATTCTGCCTGTCGGGGATAGATAAATTAGGAAATGACTGTCAGGAATCGGCGGGGCGGATTCCCAAGACTCTGAGACAAAAGCTTCGGTCGTAGACATGGAACGGAAGTCCTGTTCCAGTCGTGTTCCAGACCATTCCTTCTTCTGTCCAAGAACTTGTGAGAAAAGATCGGCTGTCGGCCTGTATAAATTCAAAAAGGGATTGGGCAGAGGAGGCAGAGAGCAGAGGATATTCGGAGGGCAGAAGGGGGCAGAGGGCGGAGGATACTAGGGGCAGGAGGGGGCAGAGAGCAGAGGATACTGGGGGCAGGAGGAGGCAGAGAAGGGCAGTGACTTTCAATAGAGATCACAAAGAAAGTTACGCAGAGTGGAACTGAAGACATCGATTGATGGTTGAGTTCTAACTGTCTGAGTAGCTCACTGCAAGACACACAACAGACAATGCGTAGTGCTTTTGTGTAGCCATGTACACGTGCAAAAATAATATGATACAAAACTTCTAGTTCATTATTTTACCAAAACTTTGCCATCAACTTTCAAGTGTAACCAACAGGAGCACCTCAAAATGGTCGCTCATACTACGTCACCCTGTGGTGGACTGTGGCTTCCACTTCCTTATCTATATTGTGGAGGTAGGGAGGAAGGTGGAGGAGGTTGGAAAAGGATGGAGGTGACGAGACCACGCTGTAAGTGGAGGCAGGTGGAGAAGGGAACACGATGAGAAGCAGTAGAGCATTACGTACACCACGGACTAGGTGATAATCTTCCAGGTTTGCGGCATCATTCTGAATTTTTTCTTTCATTCAGCTTCGTAAGAAAAAGCTTGGGGCTGGTTAGACTTAATGACTTTTCAGACAGCATTATAATATTTCGCATTAAAATTCTCGTCGGTGTCATTTTCACAATCAAAAGGAAACAGATTCAATGCACAGATGTAAACTATAGATAAAAGAAATAAAAAAGTAAAAGGTGACTCTTTCAAAATCGTAAGTTTCAGACAACCTTAATATTTTGACGACGGCGTAATCGATTTTCATTAGACCACAGAGTTTACATATAATTAAATGTTTACCAGTCTACATATGAGTTACTGAAAGCGAAGTGTGAGCAAGTATAAAAACACAATCAAATGGAATGTCGCCGGAGAGAAGTAGCGCATTTCAACTTGCACAAGTTCTATATTTTTGTAGAATTTGTTACACTCATGAAAGTTGAAGAAGCTACGCGCCTTCAGCTGTTGTTAAAAACTTGGCTGAAGGGAGACTGTTGAAGCAAGGACTTACGTAAATTGTTTAGAGTGGTTATGAGATCTACTATAGTGGGCGCTAGCCTTAACTTATACCAAGCTATAAACACTGAATTCTGCGGAAATTTTTCCAGGCAGACATCAGAGTTGATGGATCCCTCAAGCCGAACCACAAGGAGGATCCTCCCATCCACCATTCCCACCAGGACATAACTTCTTTAGAAGCCTCCTTGAACTCCATTACAGTGTGGGAGCTTGTTGGGATCCAGTACCTGTTCATTTGTTTGTTAAGTGACTCATTTAAAACAAACCGTATTTCATCCGACGATATGACACGCTGGAATCAGTCCTCCTTGGAACTGAGTCTAAAATGCAGACCGCCAGTTTAAATTTCTTGACTGAGAATTAGCGTCAGAGGCCACTTGTAGGCATTCCACATGAGATGTTTTCTCAGAATAGCCAAATGATTTACTAGCTTATGCCCAACACGTTTACGGCATGCCAAAAGTGGGCTTTTGGATTTCAATAAAAAAATCCTTCACTTTCTCTAGGTTTTGTAATGCCATAAGCTTCTTGCCAGTAAGAACTTATGGACGAACTGTAGCTTCTTGGTTAAATATCTTCATAATATTATTAAATGCCGGAAGATTTGGTACCTGAAGTAGACGGTTGGTGAAGAATTTTCTACCTACTGTCATTTGATCTGTTGGATGCTCTAGAGCTGCTCTCATGTGAAAATGACAAACGATGACTATTGCTCAGTGAATGAATAATTTTGTTTCAAATGACGACTGGAGCTGCGTACGTAGACCATTTTCAAGGATACTATTTTTGAGTTGATATAATTTGAAATAAAAAAATCATGGCCTTTTATATAAATATCCAGCCCCTGTGGTAGCATAGATATCTGTTTCATTAAAATCAAGTGAATAAATATTTTATGAATTATGATTTTAACTAGATAGTACCCGTGAAAATTCCACTGTTTAAAATTGATAAAATTTAGGAACTATGAAATAAAATACATTTTTCAGATTTGACTAATTTGAAATCATTATAAAAAGACAATTATCAGTAGATCATAGTGTAGCAGCACATAGCTGGGGTAGAGGTCACAGATGTACACCAAAGTAATTACCCCTAAGATTGGCTCGTTTACCCCTCAGCTTGAGTGAGGCTGCTAAGTCTCATCAGGACCAAGTCCTGCTAAGTAAGTCCCTTGCAACAAAGCCTGTCCTCTGAAGCTTTAGGGGGGAGAACTTTTAAAGCCCTTTGCGATGTGACTGCTTTAAATTCGTTGCAAACTTGCTACTTCAGCATTAGGGTAAAATGCGGCCAGCTCGTTACTTAATCTTACCTACAACTGACTAAATCATCCACAAAGTTCAAATTGTGTCCTGAGTACGCGTTTCTCTTGGCAAAACTCGTGAAGGAGATGTCACTGGAAAATGTGCAAAGTTTGCCGCAGAGAAGTCTTGCATACAAGTGTCTGCTCAGCTCACGCTTCCAAAAACAATGAAAAAGAACGTTGCTTAAGTCTCCCTTGAAAGTAATCCACGTTACGTGACGTTGTCGGGAAGCTTTGCGTTGTAACGATAAAATATTCGGCTTCTTTATCCTTACTGCTTCCACGGTGCTAACTTGGGCAGTTTCTGCAAGCCATCTTCTTGAAACTTGAGTTTATCAGTCTAGGAGGCTGATGGCTGTGTGGCTTGATTGTGCAACAACAGAGTGACTCACTTGATTCTACTCACTTTCGTTTATGGTGAAACGGTTATGGCAAATTTTTACAAGCCATAAGAAATTTTAAACTAGTCAAGTCTAAAGTTACATCCAGCTCCAACAACTTCATTCTATTCCTCACAATACTCAGTATGAGAGCATACACATACGGGGTTGTGAGGGTATGACAATGTGCAGCACTGGAGGGTACGTGAAAGTACATGTATGATTGAGACAGTTGCTTGTACAGGCCATAACTTTTAAGTGTCTACGTGATGTTCAAACTCATTTTTTACCTCAACATTCCCGCACTTCAGAAAAAATAAACGCAGGCTCCTGTGCTGAGTATTACTGTTTTTCTAATATATTAGGTTGTTACTGATGCCTCAACACTACAAAAAGTAGAAGTAAAAAAATTTTCTTTTCATCAAGAAAATCTATTATCGTGAAGTAAGCAATGAAGTAAGCTAAATGTACGTAGAATGTATGGACGTGTCCTGTATCTCAGGAGGAAGGACGATCAACAACTCTCTTCGTTGTAAGCAAAAATCAGCTCATTGAGATTATTCCCAGTTCGTTGCCTCCGGTCTTCCTTCATAGCCCTCGGACAGTGGTCTACCGAGGACAGTGGTCTACCGAGGACAGTGGTCTACCGAGGACAGTGGTCTACCGAGGACAGTGGTCTACCGAGGACAGTGGTCTACCGAGGGAAAGTCGCCCATGCAAACGTTGATGAAATCACATGAACGAATAATTCAGAGATATGAAATAATTTATACATTTACAAGCATACAGATTGTTTACTTATATATTTTAACACATGAATAGTACTTTTCAGGGTGTTTTATGATTATAAATAGTTCCAGGAAAAACACCACAATTTCAATAAACACAATGAAGTAAGTTGAAGACTAGTACTATGATCATACTTCAAAGGAGCAAAGGATCACATAGATAATATCCTACTAATATATTAAGTGCGCATAGACTTTTCCCTATTCTTCTTTTCTTGTATTTCAGTGTTTGGGACATGAATTGTTTCGAACCCAAGTCCTGCACCACCATGCACCAAGCACGCACAGGCATCAGGGTCTGTGTGGCACATGCTGAAGGTGTTCTTGCGTCTGTGTTGGTAGAAGACGAGATACTTTCTTCTTTTTTCCATTAGCTCTAAATTTCATTTGCTAAGTGACAGTCATTACCAAGATAGCATTTTGGTCAAAGTTACTTAATTTTTCTGGTGTACATATTTGAAGATCAGAAAGTAAACAAAGGCAAAACTCAAGCAGAAACAAGCAAACAAACCGAAGTGAGGAGTGAACTGAATCACCAAGAAGAGTTGTATTCAGGTGGCTCGCTGCTTTACGAGTTAGAAGACATGTTAGGCGTCCAAGTTTTGTTCAAGTTTTACAGCAACTTCCAGGACATACACGCAACAAACGCGAGAATTCCGCATCTGCGGTTGTTTGCGATTCGACTTGACTCACTCACGTACAAGTAAAACATCGTGCGTAATTGAGACCTCTACTGACAACCATTACGCATGTAGCATAATTTGGTGCAAAAACACAAGCGAATTCTCGCATTTTCGTCGCGTATGCAAACTCAAAGTTCTGGGGAAGCGTGTTTTACAAAGCAGCCCCATGCGTCTTGTTTAGGGCTTGAGGAATGCGCCCTACGTGCCCAGTTGAGGGGAGTGAGAGCCCTGCAGGGGGCAGTTTATTCTTGTTAGACTTGTGAACGTGACCCAGACACCGAGGCTGTTTTCTGTTCATCGTAACTGGATTGTGTGGCTGGGAAGCTTGTACAGCAACTGTTTGCAGGCGGGCGAACAGCTGAGATTGCTGTTGCACTCAACAGTACGATGACTCGCTTCAAACAAACAGGAGGGTTTTATCACCACAAAATTCTGTTTGCGTGATGCATTTTTTTCGAATGATTGACATTTTTTGAGGTTATACCTAATATTAAATTAAATTCTTAGTTGAGTTTAAGTGTAGATCCAAACTGATATAAGAACAAGGCCCTTATATTTTTTGTTGCCTAAATTTGATAACTATAGACACCTACATACATACATGTATTTGAATGAGCAAAATATAAAAATGAATCCACCGAGACATGTGATAGTTGAGTATCATGAAGCACGTGGGACTCCCTGCACGTGGGACTATCTGTACGTGGGACTCCCTGCACGTGGGACTCCCTGCACGTGGGACTCCCTGCACGTGGGACTACCTGTACGTGGGACTCCCTGCACGTGGGACTCCTTGCACGTGAGACCACATGCCCGTGGGACTACCTGCACGTGGGACTATCTGCACGTGGGACTACCTGCACGTGGGACTACCTGCACGTGGGACTACCTGCACGTGGGACTACATGCACGAAAGGAAATTTGTATTTGCTTGTTTAAACTAAAATTTCAAATGAAACCAGAACAGTTCTGATAGTTCAGAACCGTTGCAATGAGCAGGTGTTCTGGAGAGCGTAACTCAAGTTTGGACTCCCCTTCACACGCTACACCCTCACTACAACTCAAGTTTGGACTCAGCATCGCAGAACTGTATTTAGCACGACAAGGTTGCATCTTCTGAAGACAACTGCTCTGTGTCTTGAGTACAGATACAGCCAGCAGGTCTCAGTCTTAATAAAGGCAGTCGGGAGACACAAAGACGGATGTTGGTCGTGCCTCAAAAGGCGCTGGTGCCAGCGACCGAACGCCGCCGATATTGCGACTCAAAACACTGGTCATTGGCCAGCCTCACTTGATGTATGGCAACAATAAGCCCGACACTTGCGACGTCTGATTTACTGCCTGTAGTGTGCACACTTCTGTCTCTCTCTTCTTCTTCTTCTCTCTGTCGCTTTCTTTGTACTCGTGTCTGGACAGCCCTCAAATGAAATTGCACTGAAAATTTACGGAAGGAGTTTTTCCGAAGATGAAAGAATTGAAGTGAAGATGTGAGGAGGGTAATGTTCTGCAGTTGTGAGGAGGGTAATGTTCTGCAGTTGTGAGGAGGGTAATGTTCTGCAGTTGTGAGGAGGGTAATGTTCTGCAGTTGTGAGGAGGGCAATGTTCTGCAGTTTACTTAAGACTTGATAGCAAGGAAACGCAATATTTAGAGGACAAGAGATTGCGTTGTGGCTGCAATTGCCACAGGGCAACCACACGAAAATAAAAAAATATTTTAAGTCAAAATTATCACAAAACGCAGAGAAAGTAGAGAATTTTTTTTCCAACCAATTATTCTTTTGTTTTTAATAATGAAATAATTTAATTTGAATAATAATAGGTGAGAAAATTACAAATAATTCCAATTTAATAATACCCACACAAAATTATTTAATATCCCTTAGTGTTATTTAATTTTGAAAAAAGATTATCATAATGCCACATAGGCTGAGAAAAATTTAGATATGCTTTTAATATATGTATAAGCTTAGGAAATCCCTATTCATCAACACACCTGGAGACTCGTACCATTGATCATAAATACACAATTGTTTGCTGTGTTGCTCCTGTGTAACCTGTGTACATTCTTCCTGTCATGTTATTCCCGTGTATTCTGTATACATTCTCCTTGTAGTGTTATTCTTGTGTATTTTGAGTACTAGACAGGTCCCGTGGAAATCCCATGGTTTAAAAGTGATAAAATTAAGGATTTTCGATTCATAATTGCGTTATAAGTTTAATAAGATTTGACTAATTTGAAGTCATTAAAAAGACGAATGTAATAACAATTTACGAAAAATTATTGAGTTTTCAGTGACTATTTTTCATGAATTTAAACAGAATTTCCATTCTGTGTCTTATCTACCGATAACATGGTCCAGGTAATACCCGTTGAAATTCCTTGGTTTAAAAGTGATGAAATCAAGAATTTGTGAAATAAAATACATTTTTCAGTTTTACCCTTGGTAATATCAGAATCTGAATATTTTCCATGAATATATAGAGAAATTCTATTCTCTCTCTTATCTACCAATAATATGGCAGTGTAAGAGAAGAAAGCTAATGACGGAAAACTCGAGTATTTTATAGTGATCCGTCGCCTTTGGTTTCTACAATACAATGCTTATAATACATGCATACCCTTTCTGATTTCAGTTCAATAATTTTTCTTCAGTAATAGATAACAAGTAATGGGACGGACACACACAGATAGACAGAGAGAGAGAGAGAGAGGGAGATACATTGTCTATTATATATTTATATTTCCCTTACCATGCTATTTCCGTTTACACCTTTTCTTTGCCGTATAGTTTCCGTCTGTCCTGGATACCTTTTCCTTTCTATTGTCCATCCGTGTATCCAGGATACTCCCTGTCTCCCGTTTACCTTTTCTTTCTTATGCCGTACATCTTGTATACTTTTCCCAGAGTCTATCCGGCATGCTCTTTGCCTGGCATATTACAGCATTCCCGTACACACAGTCTACAGTAACTGTACACCTCTGTTCCCGTACACACAGTCCACAGTAACTGCACACCTCTGTTCCCGTACACACAGTCCACAGTAACTGCACACCTCTGTTCCCGTACACACAGTCCACAGTAACTGCACACCTCTGTTCCCGTACACACAGTCCACAGTAACTGTACACCTCAGCTTCGACATGAGGGACCATTGCATCCATTTCTTGCTATATGTCAGCAGTGTCATCGGAGACGCTCTTGACCAGCGGTCACACCTAAGTGAATGAATGCAACTGCGTGTGTGTGTGTGGAGGGGGGAGTAGGAGGAGAGTCACGAGGACTATGCAAATATAAGACAAATAATTGGTGGAGCGTGCAGGCTTGTTAGATCTCTGTAACACAACACCGAGTGTCTGCTGTTGAAATTGTGTTCTGCATGAAGGACGTGCGAGCACAATTACTGCAACAATATTGGATGAACATTGCACGAACACTACACAGGAACACCACACAGTACTGGTCTGTATTTTTCCTCGTGTGTGTCGTGTGTTGTCGTGTGCCTCTATCATTGACTGGTTTCAGTGTCAGTAACTGCCAGTAAGTTACTGTGAACGAGCAGCCTGGGGCACACAGTAACTACCAATAAGTTACTGTAAACTAGCTAACTTGGGACACACAGCTACAGTCAGGTATCACAGCTACAGTCAGGTATCACAGCTACAGTCAGGTATCACAGCTACAGTCAGGTATCACAGCTACAGTC
>VCRD01004006.1:4854-31809 GCA_006783055.1 Trinorchestia longiramus
AACTCCAGTCCAGTCCATGGTGAACTCCAGTCCAGTCCATGGTGAACTCCAGTCCAGTCCATGGTGAACTCCAGTCCAGTCCATGGTGAACTCCAGTCCACGGTAAACTAGTATACTACAATTATAGTTTAAATTATAATGAATGATTTCCATCTTCTGATCAAGGGTCCGCTCGTTGTGCTACAGTGTACAGTTGCACCACAGTGTACAGTTGCGCCACAGTGTACAGTTGCGCCACAGTGTACAGTTGCGCCACAGTGTACAGTTGCGCCACAGTGTACAGTTGCGCCACAGTGTACAGTTGCGCCACAGTGTACAGTTACGCCACAGTGTACAGTTACGCCACAGTTAGTTCTAACAAACAATGAAAAGGAGAAAACTTGTAGTCGTAATAGTCTTTCCTTCCTGTAATTACTAATACCAAAGCTCGTACGTTATTATTGCTGGAAATATAATCTAGACTTTACCGTTCAAAATTCTGTACATCTGCAGAAAGATTAGTGAAGAAATCAGAATAAATATAATCGTGACCTTGTTATCCACAGTGAGCATGTCGACATAGAAGGCAACCACTACATAAAACTTTTATACAAATAGGCAGCAGTTTCGGACTATAAAATTTTCGGTAAACCACTATCGTTTTGAGAACAGTGGTCCAAATCTTGATCTTTTCCCAGAGGTTACAGAGTCTCTGTACAGTTAATTTTCGTGACAATTTTTTTTTCAAAATAAAAACAGCATACACCAGAAAACTGCATTCTAATCAAAACCTATCTTCAACACTATAAAAGCAAGGATGAACAATTCGACATACATGGAAATATTTCTAAACGCATTAGAAAATATGATAAAGGGGGGTTAGCATTCATTATTTTTAGTTAATGCATAGCAATTAGCTCTCGGTCCACACAGGAGACTTGAAAGAATAGGATTTCCTCCATATGTGCGAGTAAAAAACATCATATTCTTAGTACGGGAATCTCCTCAGGGAGAAATCATCCCAGATTTCAGGCTTGCGAGAGCAATCCCAGGAAAAAATTACAGGCGTTTCGTGCGTACCTTTAAAGCGAGAGCCCGAGCCGTCAAGTTAGCGGGTCGTAAGTCTACGGGAACTGCGAACACTATTTCGCTTTCACACAGAATTACTCGATTTTATGCTAAAATGATGAACAGTACTCACCCTCACAGTCTCCCATGGCTGCTTGTACGTTCAGCTAATCTTTGATGTACCCTTCAAACGCCAACAAAGTTCAATATATCTTGCTTTTCTCTCTGTGTTCTCTCTAAAGTTCACGAGACGCGACGCGATCAACAAATACAACTTCACTCGAACAAATCTGCTACTCGAATGACTGTGGGGCGCTTCAGCCCTGGAGAACGGCTGGTACATTAGAGAGCAAATGTACTAGGGTGACGGAACCTGTACAAGAAGATTGAAAATTGCGTGAGGTTTTATGAACTAGAAAAAATTGGTTCACATATAGTCGATATTCAACAAGGCAGCATTTGACCCATTACATAATACGATGTCACCGTGCAGTATAGCTTGCAAACATACTAAACTTTACGCAATATGTTGGTATTTTGAAACGATGACAACCGGACATCAGCGCCTGAAGTTCAAGTTTGAATAAACAAGTTACGACCGAGGTTCGAAGGAGGAATACAAAATATATTCTCTTTGAACTACCCTTTCCCATGAGCATTTCTGAAGCTTATCTTGGAGAGATGGACGTGAAAGTGCAGAGTTCATATGAATATTCTCTTTTTTACAGATACGAGTAAATTTGTAAGATTTTGCTGTAACAAAAAAGTTTCGTAGATGTAGTTCAGTGCGCACACCGGTGGTAGACTTCAGTCATGGAAAGAGCGCCTTCGTTGCCAGAGTAAAGGAGTTGGAATATGCAGCAAATGTCGTCCCTGACAGGAATAGCACCATTCCTTAACTCAAGTGTCGCGTGGTCGCATTTGCCTGTAGTGAATAAAATTCTCCGTAACTCGTACAAGAAGAGTAGAGGCTTGCTAAATTTCGTACATGTTGGATTTTCATTCCTTATACAACTAAACTTGATACATAATAGGATATCGTGCAAATTGTGACTTTGATGCAGATACCTATGTATCTTAAAGAGCCAAAATCCAGATAAATTCAACAGTTCCAGAGTCGATTATAACTGCAATAGCCGTAAAAATTCAACAATACTTGAAAATTCCGGCCCTTTTTCAACAGCTTCCTGGATCGCTGAAAAGAGTTAGGCGTTCTGCTGATGAGACCTGGTACATTTACAGAAATCTTGTACAATTCGGTGGTAAAATCAATCACGCTTGCATGTAGTTCTGGTCTGACAGCTGTCAAATATCCAAATAATGCAATAAAATAAAATGTTTGAGAGGAGCAGTTTGTTAACAGAATGAGAGGTTTCTCAGTTCTCTTGCTCACGAGTTCTAGGCTCTGATTTCATAAGAAGCTTAGATATAAACGGTAACTGAGCCTTTGCCATCATTAGTGTTGTGAAGTTAATGATCTATTAAACAGTTTTGAACCCCTGTATGAGTCATACTACAGTCAACAAACATAGCGTCGAATAGGTCAAATAGTAACTACTTCTCTACCTTGGCTTTATTATTGAGAGGCTAATGGTCTATTTATCTATCACCAGCTTGGTCGACTATCACCAGCTTGGTCGACTGGTGAGCGAATCTGCTTGCGAGCGGAAAGACCCGGGTTCGAATCCCGCTGCCGACATGGTTGACGCGGCTAGTAATACGGCATGGGACTTGGGTAAAACAACCGAATAATTATCGAAGTAATTATCCGACCCAAGAATGGGCCCGAAGGTTCGTTCCTATAGCCTCATTCTATTCTATTCTATTCTATTCTATTGAGAAATCTTTATCCCTCATACGAGTCATGTACAGGTCAGCATGCATTGAGTCGCTTGATCAATAAGTACATAGTCGCTATTTCACCGCGCATATTAATAACGTGCATCATCATACTTCTGTCTTGAGTTATTTTTTCTTTCTAATTTGGGAATATTTCCAGTGTTTCATTAATATCAATATATTAAACCAATATAATAAAATATTAAAACACTTCTCAGGTCCGGCGTTGGAACAACAAGGGAGTTAAGAACGCAGCCACAAAAAAACTCAAACTAATAACAGAAAAAAAGTATAACTCTAGAATCCGAAGTGATGTTGCAACAAGAATAAAACATTGATATACATGTCAGAGACACATATTAAGTTAAAGCACAAGCATCATAACTCATTATTGAATTGAGACTTGAATGACATGAAATTTTCAGGGCTTTCGTAAAATAACTCATAATTTTTTCGTATTTATTTTACTGTCAGTACTTTTTCGTTACTTCTTTCCATATTATAATCAATTTTCTAATTTCGTCAGTTCAATTACATGAACTTTCATAAATATTTTACCATTTACAACTGACCTTGACTTCGTTAACATTTGCTCACAAGAAAGTGCATTAATGTGTCCCTCTGTGCTTAATGTCGTAATGAACAGAAGAAAACGACTAACTAGCTGAGCATATAGCATTAAAAATGGAAGATAATACGAGCCTGTAAATACCACTGTAGTTCAAGAGAGTAAGGGAAAAAGAGTTAGAGACAACTTTTCTGAACCTTCAAAATTTCTTTCCCCTTAGAAAAACATTGAAATTTTTTATCTTTATTTTGGGACATTTCGGTAACCGAGGCCATTTATTATATAAGAACTACAGAAGGTTAAATTTTTAAAGCACAGGTTGTCTCAAAAAAATGCGCTCACTCTTTGGCAGCTCAGAACTTGGGAGGGAAAAGACTATGAGGAGAATATTGAAGTTTTCTTTTATAACATTTGATTTTCTTTAAATTATTGTTATTTAATTTAATTTGAATCAATAGATTTCTACCTATGTCAACAAACACCTGTGGCGATATGGTATAAATTATGTCTACTTTTTATTAAATAGATTAAATATAGAAATACTTTTTGCCTACTTTGAATTGTACAATGATTGATTGACGATGAGTTCTTTTCTCTCTCATAATTTACGTTATCTTGGTTTCAATACATGGTTTTTCTGCATGCTGTCCTTCTGCTACATCTCACTTAATACTTGCAAATGACTCAATTTCCTATATGTAAGAAATATAATATAATTGCACTTGGAGGGCCTCAAATCATCCGCATATTTGAAATGTTTAAAAGGTTCCCAATTTTTTCAATGGCAGTTGTGAGAGGGATAAATAATACACATAGAAAATTTAACTCCTATTCTAATGATCACGGACATAATGATGAAAGTAATTCACCTGATTCAGGCAGATGAACCACAACATGATGCCCTATTAAACAGTTAATCGCACTCCTAATAATTGAAGTTAGGTGCAACACTAAACAATATGATTCAATGAAACCCTCACATTGAAAATACGAAAATCCTGCTGCTGCTAACCTCGATTATATTGACAATATTAATCTTAGAACTTGCCCTTACACTGGAGATTCGTTGCTGATGATGAGGCTACGATGATTAACACACACAATACAACACCTTAAACAATACCGCTAATTTTACCCCTCATTACGGTGGCCGTAAATTCAACTGCATTCCTCACGACTGATGGATTACTTCGACTTGCGTCATAGCGCTGTTCCAGCTCAATAAGCCTCCTCGGTATCTTGACATTGCACAATGGCGTTCCCTCAATACACACGTTTAAACACACGGGTAAGTTCTACTGCTATTCATCGGCGTGGTAATTTTAATCTAATTCTTTCTTAATGATTTCTACATCTGCTCCATCTATGCCCTTAGACCCTAAATATCGCTCTAGGCTTCAAATAACCCACATCGCTGCTGAGGTTTAGTTCACAAATTTTGCAATTTCTATTCTTCCTACCGTTTTTATATGTACTTTACTTCTCCCATGTATCTTTTCCATTTTCCAACCTCCCTATTTTGTCCAATAGTATGAAGTAGGTTTATATACGTCTGTGATGTACTCCGACCACTCTACGATCAAATTGAAAGCTATAGGACTGCGTAATTCCTGAGAGTCACAAGGTTTCTTCAATATATCTACTTGTGTTTGATATTTGCTTGAGCTATGCAAGCATACACTGCGACTCGCTTCTATTCCTGCTGCTTGCCTTATCAATTGTTTAGACTTACTCCAGCCCTGCCTGCGAGCTACAACTCCCCATGTGTTGCGACGCTCATGAGACACATGACACCTTATGAGGTGAGACACAATAATACTTTGTGGGACATAAATACACATGATACATCGCCTGAAACGTGCAAACCTCTGTATGTATAATCACACACCCAAATTAAAACAAGATTAATGAGAAATTGGCCCTTGAAGAGTGAGTACTTTTTTTGGGTCGTCATTTATGTACCCAGATGAACAGTGCGTCATGTGACCCTTTTTGTGTTCTCACTTCTGCTGGGTTATGTACCTCTTTTGTGTTCCTGCCTCCACTAGGTTATGTACCCCCTTTAGTGTTCCTACCCCCGCTAGGTTATGTACTCACTTTTGTGTTTCTACCTCCACTGGGTTATGTACCCCTTTTGTGTTTCTGCCTCCACTAGGTTATGTACCCCCTTTAGTGTTCCTATCCCCGCTAGGTTATGTACTCACTTTTGTGTTCCTACCTCCCCTGGGTTATGTACTCACTTTTGCGCACCTACCCCCGCTAGGTTATGTACCCCCTTTAGTGTTTCTACCCCCCGCTGGGTTTTGTACCTCCTTTTGTGTTCCTTTCATATTCTGTTTTTTTTCAGTGCTGCTGTGTTCAGGCTTTAAATTAATTGCATGAAATCTGTGAACTGCGGTATCATTTTAGCAGTAAGTTGTTTTTAAAGAAAGCATCAATGTGAACTTGAGATATTTGTCGACTAACTAACTTTAATGCAGGCGAAATTATCAAAGACTCAGGAAAATATTCCACCCAAAATATTTGTAACAAAAAGTATTTGCACATCAGAATTATCATTTTGGTAATATTTGCGTACCGAAAATACATGCATTTCTTTGTAATCACGAAAATATTTCGTGAACATCACAGAAATTTTAACAGTTACAACACGGTGCGTCAGTGAATTTTGGAGTAAGTTATCGAACAAGCGCCCTACAATTTAGTGAAGTTGTTTTGCGATCTTATTATCGCCGGCTTGGTAGCAATAACCTGAGAACATAATTAAGTTATTGCCGTTAGAGGGTGGAGACCAAATGATAGAAATTACCATCGTCTAGTATGAAATCAAAGATCTTATTGAAGCTTGAGTAATTAATTTACCTGACGGGAGAACAGGTGACAGGGTGTCACACTGCCTGTCACAATTCCTGTCACAACTCCTGTCACAATTCTTGTCACAATTCCTGCAGTGCCATCTAAGAACAGCATCTGTTTATTAGAATTAAATTATTTTTTCTGTTTTGTTGGAATAAATTTACCAAGCGATGAAATTGAGCTGATTGTGTTACTTTATTTCAACGAAGTTTGAAAATTATTCTTTTTGGACGATCACATTTATGAATTTGAGGAATGAAAATACTAAAGCGGATATCAAAACCGTCCATCACGTGTTATTTTTCATATTTTGTCTGTTCGAGACTTGAAATGTTCACATGATATTATTCCTGTATCAGCTGCTGCTTCTATTACAGGCCTAATATTATTTAGTTGTGTTGCAATGTTATTGCCTCTCGATGAAAGGATATTTAATTAGATTAGAGCTCAACAACACATGCAATGTGCTGAAAGCGTGGAACACAAAGTGAGTGTATCATGTGCTACAACACAAAATGTGTTGGAGGGGTTGGACACAAAGTGAGTGCAGTGTGTGCTGCTAGTGTGCGTGTGGAGGGGTTGGACACAAAGTGAGTGCAGTGTGTGCTGCTAGTGTGTGTGTGTGTGGAGGGGTTAAACACAAAGTGAGTGCAGTGTGTGCTGCTAGTGTGTGTGTGGAGGGGAGGTTGGACACAAAGTGAGTGCAGTGTGTGCTGCTAGTGTGTGTGTGTGTGTGTGGGCACAGCCTCGTCCTCTGAAGCACATCCCCTTGAAGCCTAAGCGCCCCACTGAGCTCGAGTCTCTCTCTGCTTGCCGCTTTGTGTTACAACCTCTGCACTCTGTTGTGTTAATGTGTGCACACGTCATGTGTTTGTGTCGTGTGTATATCGTTTTTTGTGTTTGTTTTGTTGTGTGCATTGTCATGTGTGTCTTGTTGTGAGGGTTTTGTTGTGTGTCTTGTTTTGTGTGTGTTGTCGTGTGTTTGTTTTGTTGTGTGTGTGTTTTGTTGTTTTTGTTGTGTGTGTCTTACTGTGTGCTTGTTTTATTGTGTGCCTTGTCGTGTGTCTTCTTGTATGTGTCTTGTTGTTCCGTTGTGTTTGCACGTCATGTGTTTGTGTTGTGTGTGTCCACCCATCATTATGTTCATGCACTGAACAAATTTATGCGAGTGCCGGGACCCAATGGCGTCCGTGTGCCGTAAGGCAGAGGTGCCACGACGCGTGTGAATTCTAACGTGCAAATTTAAAATTAATAAGTGCACTTCTTGCAATGCAAAATACAATTTTTCTCTGTGGGAGTAGCGCAATATGAAAAACTTTTGATACAAAAATACAAGATTGTTCTGCTCGAAGTGCAAAAAAAATTGAAGTAATTTGTAAACAAAACTGCTCATTAATAGAGGCCAGAAATTTTCACCATTTATTCTCGTAGTTTGAAGTACATCCCGTGTGCGTCATGTGTAAGTAAAAAATATTTTAATTTACTGCCAGTAATTTTCTCGCTCGCTAAGTCATAATCGTACGATTTAAAACAACCATAATCGCATGATTTACGCTAGACATAATCGCATGATTTATGCTAGACAATCGCATGATTTACGCTAGACATAATCGCATGATTTACGCTAGACACAATCGTGTGATTTACGCTGGACATAATCGCATGATTCTTCATTATATATTTTTTGGATGCTGGCTTGAAGTTAGTAGCTAATTTTAAAGTCTTGTTATCACATTATCCAATTAAACACTCCCAATATGATAATTCCAAAGTCATGTTATCAAATTATTCAATTAAACACTCAATATGATAATTCTAAAGCCTTATTATCACATTATTCGATCAAATACTCCCAGTATAATAATTCTAGAGTTTTGTTATCACATTATCCAATTGAACACTCACAATATAATAATTTTAGAGCTTTGTCATCACATTATTCGATTCAACATTGAAAATTTAATAAAAACCAGGCGTCAGTTTGCTGCCACACCAGACTTGTGTATTGTATCATCACTATACTGGTTGTGAGTAAATCTGTGTGTCTTTGTTTATGTAACTTGTGCCCTTGTGTTCATGGGTCATGTGTCTATGCTTTGTGTGTCGAAGTTTTTGTCTCTGTGTGTATTTGTTTATCTTTTTGTTTCCATTTGTTCGTGTGTCTTTGTCGGTGTATCTTTGTGTGTCTTCATTAAAATGTATTTATTTGGGTATCTTTGCTTGCAAGAGATCTGCCGGCAACGCAATATTCTGTGAAGCATCGCTGTCCGCTGGATGACTTCAACAACAGCATCCTGTCAAGACTCAAAATACAGGGTGTCTCAAAAAAAATGTACTCACCCTTTAACCGTTTCTAACATGCTGTCTTCTTTGTGTTGCAGGTGTGAGGTTCGAACCTTTGCGAACATGATTCTTTAATCACATTTAATCATGTTCGCAAAGGTTCGAACCTCACACCTCCAACACAAAGAAGACAGCATGTTAGCAACGGTTAAAGGGTGAGTACATTTTTTTGAGACACCCTGTATAAAGTATTTTGCGTACAGATAAGAGGATTCACAGATTTTAGTTCAATCTTCTTAGAAAACTCAGCTCTAACGCACTAGAATACATAGACTTACATTTATGCCCTTGTTCGATTTTGTTAGTCAATTTCAGAGTATCGATTAGAGGATTTTGATTATTAAGCATCAATATTGTGACACTAAAGTCAAATGAATTGCAAAATAACATTACTGCATTCACGTTTAGTCAAATTTGAATGTCTTGAATATATTCACCTACATTGGACTCCAAGTGTAACTTTGATGTTATGATTGAGCATTAACTAAAGTCAAGAATTTTATCGAGCTTATGATTTGCTTTACTTTTCTCTTTATTTCTAACGAGTGCGTGTAATTGATCTCAGCGTGCAACAATATCTCACACAAACGCTTTCTCGCAACTCAAGGAAGGTTCGTCTTTAAACTTTGACTTGTCTTCCAGCCTGCTCACACTCTTGCTTCCCTGCTTGCTCACACTCTTGCTTCCCTGCCTGTTCACACTCTTGCTTCCCTGCCTGCTCACACTCTTGCTTCCCTGCCTGCTCACACTCTTGCTTCCCTGCCTGCTCACACTCTTGCTTCCCTGCCTGCTCACACTCTTGCTTCCCTGCCTGCTCACACTCTTGTCTTTTTACCTGTTCATAGACTTAGCGAAGCAGATGAAAATTCCAGTCCTTTTTTTCAGACTGTGTATGAGGACATGAACTATGGCACACAACTGCCCGTTCTTGAAATGAAAATTCAAATAACTACGGAGTATTCAGGTGCTAATGGGTGCATAAACACAGCTTGCTTCATTTTTTGCAAAACATATGACGGAGAAAATTTTTGGGGATTTCGACAGCCAGGCCAAAGTCCAGACGCCTACTTGAGGAAGCTTTAGGCTTGTGTTTGCATGATGGCTGTGTGGTGTGTGTTGGGCTCTCAGCGCAGGCATCTATTGGCAACTCGTTTCTCTTCAGTTTTTTGAAAAGGCTTATAAACAGTGTGCAGCAAAACGACCACAGATACATTCCCATGTTGAATAATCAAGGAATGAAGTACCACACGATAAATTTATTTATCTAACAAAATAGAACTATGTGAAACACAATAACATTATATTTGCATTTCGTATATATAAACACATTTCTCCTTCTTAATGTTATTTTGCTTTTATTAAACCTACAAATACGTTAAGTAATTATGCCTCACAATGTAGTTATATGTATACCTAATCCTGCACTATTCATGACACCACTATCAAACTATACACAGATTCTTCAACCTTAGAAAATGAGGTTGCTTTCTCTACACCCACTCCATGCTCCACTCATCAGGTCCATCAAACCTTGCTCATCTCGGCGGTGAATACTACAATTTCAAGTCAACTGACATTTTTCCCAGCCTTATTTACAGTGTGATTTACAGATAGTGATATTAAGAAAATAATTCGTAAAAAAATACTTGATCGTTATATTTTAATGAAACAAGAATAGATACATTACCGTAAAGATAGAACATTCATATGAAGTGACACATTTCATAAGATATCAACTTGGAAATGGCATCCCAAAAACGGCCTAAGAACTCAGATCAGTTGTCATTTTAAATATTCTCTATTCCTTTAGCAACAGTGACTGTTTATCATCTTCACATTCCGATGGCTCCAGAGCATCAAGCAGGTTCGAAAAAAATTCAGGATGAAATCATTTCTCAACCTCGTCTCTTCAGTTCATTGAATCAAAATTCAATAACAGATTGATTTCACGTCGAACGGATCATCATTAGCTCCATACTCTCCAGACTTGTCTCCCCTCGATCCCTCTTTCTGTGTCCAGGCCATGGCCTTTATCATGTGTCAACTAAGCACTCTGGTAGATCAGCCCTCATCTACCCAGTCATCCCACTGCACACATTATCGCCATCCTCCATCTCAAAACTACAACGTGTGCAAAACAAAGCCACACGATTCATCACACATGCAGAATGGCACGACTTCAACACATCAGCCCAATTGCACCGTCAAACTAAACTACCCCCCATCAACACTCTCTTACACAAACACGCAAGAGAATATGGACCAACATTGAAAACATACACCCACAACTATACCTAAACCTCACATTTCCACAAGAAACTAGACAAATACCACACAGAGCTTTCCCAAGCTCAAGAAGAAAAATACTCGGAAAAATACACATGACTCCCCACACCGCTGTACCTAGCATCAATACCTCTCTAGGGTAACAAGACAAAACAAACGTCAACTAGACGTAAGCCCCAAACGGCTACAACCACAGTCTGAATTGCACTACTATCCAACTACACTTAAACGAGCAGCCTCAACCAGAGCCCATGCCCCTCCACCACCAACCCCTATTATCAATGAAAAAAAAACACTTAACTCCTTATAGAGACCACCTACAAGAACAAGCCCCATGGACAGACCCCCACCACTTAACACATGTGCGCAGAGCGCTCATTTCTATTCCCCTCCTAGTATCCCTTTCGGCTTCACCCCTTTACTTAGGCACACCGTGTGCCAAACTCTCCCTCAAATCTTTCCTACTGATACCGACCTACCTACTCTGGTAGAACTGAAACATATTGTGGAGGACTTTGCAGCCGTCATGAGTAAGAAGGATGTCAGAAAGATGACAAGCCACACCAAGAAAAGAGTAGAATTGCGTAGGGTTCAACATTTGAAGTAATAAACGTAAATATCCAACTTATGACGTCTCATTGCCACCCTTGATTTATCAAAATATAACAATTAAGTATTTTAATGAGCTATCATTTTAGCAGAACTATCAGTGAATCCTTTTGTAGTAACTCGTGTTTACTCTGAGCTATCGTTCAACGGGGTTGTACATCCGACGTTAGCCGTTGATTTACAAGGCAGAAGACTACAACCCGACGTCTGAGATGCAATACCGTTGCCAACATCGTTAAGAATATGTTTGTTATTGGTCTAAAGATTTTTAAAAATATTTTGTTCTAATCTTGTCAATGTTCATCTTGAAACGACTGTCTTTTTGTCCTAATCCAACCTCTTCCTAACTTAATCGTTAGATTCGGCGATCCAATCCATGATCATTCGGTACCCATTGCCAGTAAAACAAGCCAATTTTAAAATAAATTTATTCTCCCCAAACCTACTGGCTGTCAATTGCATACTAGTGCTAATTAATAGCTCTTATGTCTCCACAAACAAGATTATTGAATGTTTTCGTACTAATAAATTTCCACGCAAATTTAGCGGGTAAATCATGTAGCTGACCGTAGTTTGTTTACACTTGTACATATACTCGCAAATTTTTCTCTGTTTTAACTCTTACTTGTTTTGTGGACACATTCTCAGAATTAGCGGGGCGGTACCCACGGAATTCAAATAATTTCAAACAGCAAGTGCGCAAACATTGCACTTTAGTTTTTGACAGGCGCCTTCCGGCTTCAGTTAACAGAAACATTGTTTTTCGCACATAATACAGCTCATTATTTTCCCTATAGCATTGTGTGAATGAACAATATCCTCCGCACACTAAGAGTTTTTTTCAAAAAGTATCCTGACAACCCAGTAACACACAAGTGCATCCTCGTCAGCCTTGCCGGCCTCACACACTAGCTCTGACACAATCAGCTCTTTATCGAGTGAGTGTGGTTGGACGAACGCAGGTGAAATTGACCATAATCAGAAAACTTAACGATACAAAGTGTTTTTTAAATTGATAATTTTACGTACCTATATGACGCCCTTAGATGAGCGCAGAACACATAATGTGAATTATGTGACAGACTAGAGGGATGAAACCACATTTTTCGGGAAATTCACGCGTCGTTTCGACTAGTTGACGACTTTAAATATTTCTCCCATCATTTGAAACCCAGATGATCAGTTCGATGAATTTTTAACAATGACATTCCATTTTCACATCAATATTTCTACCCTTCCCTCTTCATTTCCAGCTGAACTAAAGACCATTCTACCCTCATTCTCCTCATTAGTCTCAAGTCTTAAATCTCAATTGCCGATATCCTTCCCTAAACTCCCCACAACGACCACCTGAGATTCTTGCCTCCCTCGCCACGCTCGCTGGTTCTCATAAATTGCGGCCGTAAAGCTTTTCCTTGTCACATGTATTTACTCCATGCAAATCCAGTCTGAATACGTAACGCAGTTTCTGTCAAATGCTAAGCCAGTGATAGTGTTTGTTATGCCTTCTTGGACCAGTGATAGTGTTTGCTATGCTTTCCTGCACCAGTGTTAGTGTTTGTTACGCTGCTCTGAATCAGTGTTAGTGTTTGTTACGCTTTCTTGTTCCTGTGATAGTGATAGAACTTTTTTGATGTTGTGCGACCAATTTCTGATAGTGATCATTTTTTAAATGATATACCTGTGACAGCGTTTCACACACTTTTTAGCATAGTGTGTTTTATACGTTTTGGAAAATACGAGGGCTGTTTTTTCCAACCTCCGATTAGCCATAAAAAATTTACATAACATAAGAATATTTTTACCAAAAATACTACAGGGTCTTACTTATTTTTCTACAAAATCGTCAAAACGGATAGAGCAAGATTGCCTAATGCATGGACAATTGGACATGGCTGCTACTATCGATGCTTCCGCCAAATGTGAGTTACGAAATGTAATCCGTTTTTTGTCAGCAGATGGACGTAGTGCAGCTGAAATCCACCGCAAAATGAACAAAGTGTACCGTGACCACTGTATGAGTAGGACAGTGTACGGAAATTGTGTGGAAAATTTAAAGAAAGGCAAACCGACGTTCACGAAGAAGGTAGAGGCCGGTTTGCCTTTATTGAAACCTTATCTCGACGCCCTCATATATGCCCAGGATAGAGGACAGCTTGATCTCCACGTCCCTCTAGATGCGCAAATAGAAGACAGCTCTATCTTCACTCTACCCTCGATTCATTGGCTTCATAAAGCCCTGTCAGCTCTGTTTACCCCAGCTGTCTGTGATGGACGCTGAGCCAAACACTGAGTTTCCCTCATGAGTAAACACTGAACACTTACCATAAGTGATGTGAAATAAAGGTATATTCAAAGATACTGCCTTCAATATAAAACGATTTAGAGTTTATTTAAGTAAATCCGAGAGAAATATTTGAACGCTGCGGTTGTTCTGTGCCTGAATAGATGCAATATAAAATTACTTCGTTAAAGTAGTTGCAATGCAGCATGAAACACGATGATGCTTCAGAATTGTTGGGATACCCGTTCGACAACGTGATGAGTTTGTTTTATTTTTCACTTCAATTTCAATTTGACTATGTTTCTGTTTAATAAAATATCAATATAGACTCACTTCCGAATTCAGGCATCTTAGGAAGTCGTAGGTTATATTGCTCGTTCAAATCGATTAACAATTAGCAAATAAATACAAAATGTAGTGTCGTCTATGTGACAGACGTTAATATCGTTCAGCAAAATGCGTTACGCGGGGATTCAAACCTCTTCTGGCTGCTGTGCAGTCGTTCGCATCCCGTAAGTTGTACGAGAGCGTGAGTCGAACACCATGAGCATGATCAAAGCAACGCAATATGGTGAAACTCAGTTCGTCATGTCTATAGAAAGGAGCAGAGCCTAAAACACTTAGAAAACCATTCCTGTTGTTAAGTTGTTGGATTGGTTACATAGACGTTAGCGTAGAGGCTTTTTACGTCCATTGGATCACGTAACACCAATATTATAGAAGTTATCATGCATGCAGGGTTTGGTGAGTCACTTAAAAAGTCTGTTCGTTTCAACGATGATGCATCGACTTTCAGGCCTGTGTTTAATTTACCGAGGGAAGAATCCAAAGCCTTTTGTAAGGGCTCCCGGTTAATAATTGTCCTGTTACAATAATGCAATTGATTGGGAATAAACTAGTCAATCCAAAGTCTTGAAATTCCAGAAAAAATTTGAACGTACTTTGAACAACAAGATTCATTAAAGGGATCCCAAGCACGGTAATTATTTGAATGGGTTGTGCAAAGAAGAATAACTCAGGA
Organism: Trinorchestia longiramus; assembly: GCA_006783055.1. Lineage (NCBI taxonomy): Eukaryota > Metazoa > Arthropoda > Malacostraca > Amphipoda > Talitridae > Trinorchestia > Trinorchestia longiramus. The sequence goes on from VCRD01004006.1 coordinate 19,708, forward strand.
AGAGAACGGTACATCAAGTCAGTTAAGTGCCACAGGCCAACGCTGTTAGCATCAAAAGATCAAAAAGGCAACTCAACCTCCAAAACAGATAAACAGAACAGATCAAGCTCCAAATATCTGTTTGACCAAATGTTCTTCTCTCTTTCTCTTGCTGATTTTAATTGCATTTTAAACCAAATTTAGTATTCATAACCATTAAAATTTATCAATCTACATATGCAGGGTGGCCCATAAGTAAAACTAGAAATGGTAAAGAGATTTGGTTAATTCAGAATGAGAGAAGAAATTTCAAAGTTTAATATAAATTTATAAATGAAACAATAAGATACTTTTAACTATGAAACTTAGAAAACAGATTCCAACAATATTTAAATTTATTTTAATAATTGTTCCAAGGACTTTGTCCGCACCCTGTAGTCTTTATATTTTCAAACTAGTGAAATCTAAATCGTGGAATTTCCACGGGAACTGTCTGGTATAATTTTAGTTAATCTACATTCATAGTACTAAATTCTCAGTAACTCGGGAAGTTTAGGGGCTTTGAAGTCAATCACCATCAACTTTGGAGAAGGTGTACAAATTCTCTTTTATTACTGATGGATATGTTACTACAGAACTAGTTTATCTAAACTTACAGAGCTAAAAATTAATACGATGTGTAGGTGTGACAACTAATTCAACAAGCTCTGTCTCTAAAATACAAGCATTCTATGGATAAATGATTGATGCTTTTGAGGTTATACTACCAGAAATACAAATATCTCGGCTTGTTCCTACCTTGAAAATCCAATATATCAGTTCGGTATACTCTATTAGAAATAAAGTCTATTTCCATTGAGCTACAATTGAACTTAGGAGTGAATATGAGTCGAAGACAAAATTTAGACGAGTCGTCATATAGTTAATGTTCTTCATGGTTACCAAAGAAAACTTTTAAACTAGCCAAAACTATGTTAAGTTGAACTTCTTTTTTAAAAACTCACATTTTGTCAACACGGATGGTACAGCAAAATAAAATAAAAAATTGGTTTATCATTACATAATATCAACTAAGAAACAATTTTCTAGGAAATATTTGATTTTTAGCGAGTGAAAAGTTTCAGGCAACGCACAAATAACAGTTTGTCTTTACTAGCTTGATAAGGAATAACTTTGAAGCCGTGTAGGAATTATTTTTTTGGGGAAGTTTTTTATCATGCAGACTTTATTTACCTCTAGAATATCAGCATGCGCTTTGAAAAATTACTCCGAGTATAGACTAAACAATCATCTATAAATTTGTTTGTATTTTATTGGCGTGCATCGTATTAGAAGTTCAGGGAAAGCTGAACCTTAATCTATTCACACGACACATACCGTAAAGGAGCCAAATTTATTCTACGCATATATTTTGTGCATGAGTTACATGGCGTACTAATGAACGTGGTTCTAGCTGAGAAAATGGTGCAAATTAGTCACATGACGGGCATACTATAAATATATGTGGTAACATCTAGTTGAAGACATAATACGTGTTTTGAAACCCATGCATATAGAATATTCAGCTGATAAAATGTAGTCGATCAAAATCTACACGTGGCGTGCAATTGTGCATGTGGTACGCAATCAAAGATTCATTCAGGTTTTCGTGCAGTTGCCACGCAGGCACAACCGTGAAGGTCATTATATAATGGTTGAATCAAACTCATTTCGAATTAAAATGCATTACATTAGAGGCACGGGATTTAAATTAGATATAATTTAGCCAAAAAATCTTTTGAGTTTTCGCGGTTGGATAAATTTTAAGAGACTTGAGTAAAGTTGCACAAGGTTACTGGCCCTCCAGCGAGGTACTAAAAGCTACGTACAACTCAACCTATCAAACATGAAAAACAAGCCTGGGTAATTTATTATCATCCCTAAAACTACATTATGAGGCTTCTTCAACCCTCTATGTACTGACGGTAACTCTGGGTACTTTTATCAACAGTCGTGTTCACAACACACAAAATTGAGTTAGGTTAGGTTTTGTGTGTTGTGAACAGGATTTCTGTGTTGTGAACACGATTTCTGTGTTGTGAACAGGTTTTGTGTGTTGTGAACAGGATGTCTGTGTTGTGAACAGGTTTTGTGTGTTGTGAACACGATAGTAACGAGAGGGTTAAAGTCCCACGGAACAGATCACACATCCTGGTTCTCAAACACAATCAGGACGTGGAAGCTACAATTAAGTTTTTTTGAGCACATGTCACACGTGAACAGTAGCAGCACTACGCGTCCGTCCCTCGAAACGCACACGTCACGCAAACGTGATTGCAGAGGGTAAAAAGTACCTTAGTAATGAGGTGGCGAGGTAATGAGTGGTGAAGTAAAGAATGGTGAGGTAATGAGTGACGAGGCAATGAGTGGTGAAGTAATGAGACGTGAAGTAATGAGTGGTGAGTTAATGAATACTAAGGTAATGAGTGATAAGGTAATGAATGGTGAAGGATGAGTGATGAGGTAGTGAGTCCTGAAGAAAAGCCTGCGCTGAAGGTGCATCATAAACTTACTGCTATCAACACGGCAATGAAATCGGGTATTTGTTCCCTAAAATTGGTCGTATTGGACCGAGTACATGATACAGTTGATTGCAGAACTAGTAAACCCACACTTGAAAATTCACGTGTTTTTGACTGAATTATTTCGGTTGATTTGCCAGTGGTCGCGTGCTTTGCGGAGTTTCCACATTGAAGGCTGTGCCTTTGGTATCCACAACACAATGCTTACAATACATGTATACCCTACCTATCTAAATCCTTAACAGCGTGACAGAGACACAGACCAAGCAAGCAAGCAAGCAACAAACTGCATTATTATATATATATATATATATATAGTAAAATTTCAGGAAGTACGTAATTTGTTGATTTTCTGAGTCACTTAAATAATTTTACGAAACTATAAAAGAGAATTTTAGTACAGTTTATGGCAAGGTGAACCACATTGGCAGAGTCTTAACCCTTTAACGACGAAAAGGACCATACGGTCCTCTTTCACGGTCTTTGGGAGAAATGTTCCAATAATTAAACAGTGAGCAATATGAGGTTGCTACTAGGTTTGAACGCGGCGGCATGTTACAGCGTCGTTCTTTTGGCTGCCTGGCTCTCAGCGTGCTTCATTGCATCAGTGTACATACGGTCTTTGTGAGCTTAAACGTAGAAACTAGAAAAACAAATTGGTCGCTAAAGGGTTAAATGTTATTTAGATCACATTGAAGAATTAGAACAGCACATTTAATTTTTTGAACACGATCGAAAAAACGATTCGCATCTATTCCATATACGAGTGTTGATACAGATGGATTCAGCTCGCCCCAACTTAGTTACTCCCAACAAAACTACTCCAAACTTAGTTCCAACTTAGCTCGTCTCAACTCAGCTCGTCCCAACTCAGCTCGTCCCAACTCAGCTTGTCCCAACTCAGCTTGTCCCAACTCAGCTTCTCTCATTTTAGCTTGTCCCAACTTAGTTCCAGCTTAGCTAGCCCCAACATGGATAATATGAAAAACAAGCGCGCTAAGATCAATACGTGATGGATACTTAGTGCTACTCATAAGGCAAACACGATAACAGGTTGACAAGGCAATCAATAGAACAGGTTGACAAGGCAATCACTAGAACAGGTTGACAAGGCAAACACTAGGACAGGTTGACAAGGTAAACACTAGGGCAGGTTGATAAGGCAAACACTAGGACAGGTTGACAAGGCAATCACTAGGACAGGTTGACAAGGCAAACACTAGGACAGGTTGATAAGGCAAACACTAGGACAGGTTGACAAGGCCAACACTAGAACAGGTTGACAAGGCAAACGCTAGGACAGGTCAAGGGTAAGTCAAGCAACACCGCACATCGACCACAACACGACACCAGCTTGATCAATGCTCACACTCATTTGAGGTCACACGTCATTTGGACCTTGAGTGTGATCTACGCTTGTGACCTACGTTTGTGACCTACATTCTTAAATTACGTTTGTGATCTTCATTTGTGACCTACGTTTGTGAGTTACGTTTGTGACCACGTTGACGTGTCAGTTGTGGCGTCATTTCATACTTCAAAGTATCCTACTTAGGTGCAGGTACACCTGTGGTTTGTTATACGGTATCTGATGGGTCTATACTTTAGAATATACTGTGTCTGATAGGTCTATACTGTAGAATATACAGTATCTGATAGGTCTATACTGTAGAATATACAGTATCTGATAGGTCAATACTGTAGAATATTCAGTATCTGATAGGTCTATACTGTAGAATATACAGTATCTGATAGGTCTATACTGTAGAATTTACAGTATCTGATAAGTCTATACTGTAGAATATACAGTATCTGATAAGTCTATACTGTAGAATATACGATATTTAATAGGTCTATGCTGTAGAATGTAGAACCAGTAATTAGTGGACTGCTTGGGCACTTCAAATTTCAAAGGGAATTTTAATTTTTTCGTGGGAACTACCGAACTCTTGTCACTCGTGCACTAAAATACTTGCCACTTAGAGATAAAAGATAAACTAATAATTCAAATATTCAACTATAATTTCTATGTGCAATTTTTGAGAGCGACATTGGAAATTCTACTTCCCATAATGTCTACTTTTGAGATATGATAGACGCTTCATTTGGCTACCAGTTATGACACCGTCATGACAACTTTGATACGTATTCCCATTTCCTCTAAGACGCGTGACTCTAAAACTTGAATGGTTATCTCCTGATGACTATCAGTGCTGAGATCGCTTTTGTTGTGGCTGTGGTGGTTAAACTAGGTACATAATACAATTTTTAAGATTTATGTCTTCCTGCTCTAAATTTCTCATTATATGCTGTTACATTAGCAAGACTAAGTACTTGAAGTTGTGTCGTACCTAAAAAATAATCCGCTTTACTTATATCACTAAAATAAAAAATTGCTAATAGTTAGAGATTGATATTACTCAGATTGATATCACTCAGTTACCGTACCAACAACTACTTCAATATTGACCACAGGTTTCACTTGTTAAATTCTCAGCCGGTTCTTACTTTTCTTACTCTTTTAAACTTATAAAAATAACGGAGTCAAAAATGTGGTGTAATGTTAAGACATACAGCAGATGTTATGACACATAAAATGTGGTATGATGTTAAGACATACAGCAGATGTTATGACACATAAAATGTGGTATGATGTTAAGACATACAACAAAGAATTTTGCTTCAAGGTAGTGTCATCACGCAGAGTCATCATTTGTGGGTGAATGGATCGGTAAAGTTTCTATGAACGTGAAGAAAATTACGTAAAATTACATTTGTAAAAGGAACAATGCATGGTCTTTCGAGAAAAGCTTGGGTATATGCTTCAGTATGAACGAATACTATTGCAAGTAATCAAGTCTTATTCTAACTTCGTTTTTATTCATTCCATCCAAAATAATTACTCTGTCATGCTAATATTATCATTAGCCTGATACGAAGTCAAAGTAAAGAGCACGGAAAAAAATAATAAACAGTAAAAGTCTTTTTAACCGGCCCCGTATGACTTTGCAGTTGCCGATTAATATCACCCAAGGAACCACAAACAATTCACAGACGCGCTAGACATAAAAGGAAAACACTATCAATTGCTTAAAGCAGTTAAAAAAGAAAAAACATAATGGATAAATATATGAAGCTTGACCAGCGCGTGCCGGTTTAAAGGAATTCTACTGTATTGTATAGAAGTAATGTGTGTCAGTAGCAAGTCCTTTAAGAAAAATGCTAGTCTTTGCAAGGGAAAAGAGAGAATCAATGTTTGATGTACAACCGAAATACTAAATAAGGAAACAAAAAAATTAATGTTGAAGTAATTTGGAGAGCGGAGTAATGATAAAGTATGAAGAAAGTATGAAAGTATGAACAACGGTCTGATAAACGTGTTGTCAAAGTACAGAATGCAGAAACAAATCATTAACCTGAGACCACTTAATGTAAGAGGGGACAACGTGATCATATTAACACAGCCATGACTCACCAAAGAGCTCAGCATCCTCCTCCAGCTGTGGAGGGCCCCTGCTATATCCGTTGATGGGGCGCACCACGTCCTTGGAGTTCTCACATCCCATGCTTGTTAGCGGAATTCAATCTCCAACTCCCATTTGCCTGCAGCTGTGATCACTCCACTTATCTTACCAACACTCAAGGAAAGTTCACTCCAGTGAATCAAAACTTTGTTAAAGCTTGGTAATTTGAAGTTCGTAAGTGGCGATGAAAGCGTTCAAATGAATAAAATATTAAAGTGTAAGGTCATGGATTTGATGACATCGTAAAGAACTTCAAAGCACGTTGACACGTTTCCTGCGATGGGACCCACCGGTGGGTCACTTAGGTTAGGTTCTGTAATTTTTTCCAAGTCTTTTAGTGATTATGTGTACAAAGTAAAGATTTGCACCGGCTAGGCAATTGCAGAAAATGTGTTAACTAGGTGCTGTAATTTTTCAGCATTGAAGCATTGAAACAAGGAAATTAACCTACCTTTAAAGGTTAATTTCATTGTTTCAATGCTTCGTATCAAATTTAACTCTGACCCAAGCAAGAAAACATCAGTTCAACAACACAAAAAAATTTTCATACCAAGAAAGTGTTCAAGCGTTGCAGAACTGCTGTCAAGTAAAAGGAAATATTCCAGGTAAATTCATTGGTTGTCTTCTAATCTGTTTTCCTAATTTTTCCTTGTAGTTGCGCAGTCTTTTGTGAAGAACAAGTGCAAAAATCTGTACACCAAAAAAACTCGAATAAAATGTGATAATTACACCAAGATACACAAACAAAACTTCTCAAAATAAACATGGGTTTTACAAATAATTTCTTTAACTTCTATAGAAAACCTGAAGAAGTTTTTTTTGCAGAAAATGGTTCGAGAGTCGCTTTTTCTGTCAGAAAGGTTTCAAGCAACGTCAACTCCGTAAGGACGATGTTTTTTAATGATTATGTCCTGCTCCAAGCTGTTGTTTATTCCTGTTGAAAATGAGCAGGTATGGTACAAATATCAGTGACTTTTGTATCAATGAGCTAAATTTTATTGTACTTGTATACGTAGGTAAACAAACAGCTCGTCGTTAGACAATGTCACTGTAAATGGAGCATATCACTGTAAATGGAGAACATCACTGTAAATGAAGCACATCACTGTACGTTTCTGCTCTACACCTGTTCTCCAGTCCGGGACCATGAAGATACTAACTATGAGTGAACTGCGACTTGCAGCACACTCTGGTGGTCGTCGCTTGGATACAACAGTGGAACAGGAGTTGAAAGCACAAGGTAGACAAGGGCTAGTTCGGCTCCTTTGGTGGAGGCCTGACCTTAAGCCTTACTTCCCAGCCTTAGGCCTTACTTCCGGGCCTTAAGCCTTACTTTCTGGCCTTAAGTCTTACTTTCTGGCCTTAAGTCTTATTTTCTGGCCTTAGGTCTACTTTCTGGCCTTAGGTCTACTTTCTGGCCTTAGGCCCGTTTTCCGATCTGAAGACAAATTTCCCAACCGATACACGGGCGTGAGTGTGGGTATGGATGTGGATATGGTAGTGTGTGAGGATGTGGGAGTGGATATGGGTATGGATATGGGTGTGGATATGGGTGTGGATATGGGTGCGGATATGGGTGCGGATATGGGTGTGAGTGTGGGTATGGACGGTTGGGCATCAAAACTCTTAAACTTCTCAAAAACTAATAAAGATTTTACCAGTAAAGTTTGCATGCCCTCACTGTCTTACGGGTGTTAATACCTTATTGGTATAAATACTGCTGTTATCATTAATGTTCGTATTAGTATTGATATTGGCATTAGTGTTTACAGTGGTATTGTTATCGAAATTGGCACTAGTATTGATATTATGATCGACGTAATTATCATATATTGGTGGTAACGTTGATGATGTACTACTAAACCAGTAACGTATAAAGTGACACAAACCTCAACTGCCCGTATTAAAGCAGCTCCTCTTTTCTTAAGGTTTCCTTGCAGCTTTTCGTTCAGCTTGCAGAGCAACTAGGCAGTCCACGTCAAAAAACTTGAAAGTGAGTAAAGTATGAGAATATTTTAGTGTTCTAAATCAATAAAATTTTCATCAAAGTACTTTTACACGGGTGAATAAACACAACACTACAGAAATGGCAAAAATGCTGTAAGTTTGAGTGTTCTTGATCACCCTGCTGCCATCTAACTCGACATCTTCTTGATGTCTACCTGACACATTTGTGTTGGTGACGAGCTTAACGGGGTTGGTTGATACAAGAGAAGAAATGCAAATCAACAAAAATCCTAAAAATATCCTACCTAAAAATCACAATGACCACAAATTGCGAATGAATTCTGCCTTAATGCAGGAACAAAGTTCTTTTAATATTCGTAAATGTTTTGAGTCTAAAAGTGGTCAGCAATTAGCAAGTCATGCTTATGCTGTGCTCCAGTGAAGGTTTCTTTATTTAAAATTAGGATAATGTTAAAATAAATAAAATTCACGGGTAGGTGTCAAGTACAAACACGTAATCATTACTTACTCACGTAGAACTACGTAATAATTACTTACATAGAAATAAACGATAATTACTTACGAAGAACCACGCAATAATTACATACTCAGGAATACCCAGAATTTTTTTCCATTAAAAAAAATTAAAACAAATGTCATGAAAGCAACCTTTCGAGCGTTGTGGATGGCCATTTTTATTCAAGACTCTGACGGTGTTCATGATATTTGCTGGATGATTAAAGATAAAAATCGGATTTTTTAAGAAGTAAGTTTATCGTTACGTATTTTATTTTTCCAGCATTTAATGAATAAAAAATTGGTAAACAACACTCTAAGTCGACGCATAAGATAGTACGAGTCTCGCTCGACTTTACAAACAAAACTTTTTCTACTTATTTGTTTTGAAGGAGCGATATTCCTCATTTTAAAGCCGTATTTTTTATCAATGGTTACTGGTTGGCTCAAAACGCCAATTTTTCCCTCAGAAAAAGAATGACTGGGAAACACAATGTGCTGGGACTTCCCTACAGGAATGAAAAACATGCAACAGCGTCCATGTATTTGCACGCTTGACTAATCTTCCTGCAAAAAGTCGTTGTGTCAGAAGGTAAGGGACGCAACATTTTTAGGGGGCAAAAACTTACTCCAACCGCTCCATGAATCCGCTTTTTGTGGAAGATCACGAGTGAGTCAGAAACTTATTTCCAAAGCACCGCAAACTTGCGCTACATGGAGTTACTAGTGTAGCCAGCCATCAAAAATGATGGAAAATACTGTTGGAAAGATATTAAATAAAATTACATATAAGAACACATGCTACATATGATATTTAGTTTTATATATATATATATATATATATATATATATATATATATATATATATATATATATATTTACAAAGGATAAAAGTTTTAATTGAGTATTTCTTTAATGACAACATTCTAAATGAAAACTAAGACACTTAGTTTTCTACTGCTGCAATTGACTCTGCAATTCGTGTCATCATCAGGTACAATGTACCCGAATCATAGGGCAATACCCCGCCTAACTCGGTATCCACGATACGGACTCTAGTATATAAGGCTCTGGAACTCTCGAATTTTTTTGCAAACGACACGAAACATATAAATAAATAAATATATCATATAAATAAAAAAATATATAAACACACAACAGTCATTCTTAGTATTAGATTTGGCGTGACGAGTTTATAAAAAAGAAGACTTCGTAAGGAATAGCTATCCAAGGAATAGCTGAAGAATATATGGTGAAGTACAGTGTACTTTTAGTGTACTTTTTAGTGTACTTTTAAGATGCAGTTCGCTTTAAAGAGTGGGTGGGATTGTGGGTATACAACATACAAGTGAAGTATACACAGTACAGGGTACGATGGTGGGTATACAAGGTACCCAGTACAGGAAAGATGGGGCCTATTTATGTAACACGAAGGTTATAAATAGTGTTTTCTCAAGTTATTGAGTTTATGTATAAAGTTTAAGAAAAATCTGGAAAATTTTATTTTTGCGGGTATGAAACGCTCATTTATATGTAAGAATAATTCATCGTCTTCAACTTACCTAAGAATAAAATATAAATGGGAAATCATATTGCTAAAACATACAACGTAATATAAGCATATTCCTGATTTAAAAAGAGAGTACATACTGACGAAGCGTTTTTTGCTCAGAATAATCACGAGGGACTAAGCGCTCTCGGGTGTATGCTGTGATGGTTAACACATGTTTAGCAGTAATGGTTTAGAGAGTTTGTTGTGTGTTCCGTAGTCTTAGAGTTCCACAACTTCTCTTGACCTGATCGAGGTATGTTACCAGCAACTTCCTGTTGAGGTGCCACTACTTCAGTTGTTGTACATCCTTTTTATATTAAGTAGGTGTCATGCAATTGTAATTGTGTGATTTTAATTGCATCGTGTAATTGTAATTAGTATACAGTCATTACCCTTGTGGGAAACTGTCCCGATCCGTAAACCGTAAAAAAATATATAAAGAAAGAAAACTGGTTATCTAGTATGAATAGCGCCACTAAATGTGTACTGAAGTTGCGAGTTATTCATACTGCATGAATTCACTCACAGGTTGTTAGTATGTCAAACCTGTAGATAAATAAGGCCTTAAGCAGATGATAAATGTTTTAAAAAATTCAGCTAAAATATCACACTTTTTAAACTTTTACGTCTCTAAATAACCGAACTGACACTTGTTGCTTAGTAATAATCGAACTCTCAAAGGTTTAATTGCATACTATTCAGGACATTGCGCTTGTGAAATCATAATTATTTGCGCACTTTAACAGCGTAACAGCAATGTGTGATACACACGTTACCAAGATCGATTTGTTTAATCGATGTCACCCTGACACAACTATGGAGTAGCACATCACTGCTCCACATGGGCTCCGATAAAGTACTGAGTAATCGTGATGAGTGTAGGCATGACAAGAGCAATAATCTCTACTTAACTTCCCTCTTTAATGAGGTCACGATCGACTGCACTGCATCGTACGGCACAAAACCCGCGAACGTTGGAGTCTGTTTGCCGTGGAGTTTAGTTGAAATATTTCGCTCCTCACACGGAGGGTGCAGCAAACTGATCTGACACATTTGTAGGTGGAATATAAGCAAAATAGAGTAACAAACAAAATTTGATATTCTTCCCTTAAATTAACATGTTATACCACTCCGTTTTTTCTGATTTTAAAAATGAAGTCAGTCGAGTGGAAACCGTTATGTTCCACGCACTGAAAGACGCTCACAAAAACTATCCTTAACTCTAGCATGTCAAACGCATTTTGACACCCCCAATCCAATGAAGTATATGCTTATCTCGTAAAACAGACCTATTTTAAGCACTTATTTCACATTCTTGGCAATACTGAACTCAAACAATTTTCTTTAATTTTGTGTCAATTCAGACAATTTCAGTGGGAATTTTATGAATTTTTACCTTTTTTCACATACTGTGTTAGCCATGCTGTACGTGCAAATATCAAGCCATTAACATATTTCAATACGAACAGTATTAAAAATTAAAGATTATTTTTAAACAATATCATAACGCTAGTGGACTTGAAACGAGTTTATATTTTTGTGTTTCAAAGGTACGATCAATTGCAATGATTTACACATAGAAAGTCCTGATTTCAAAATTGAACTCTACGTATCACAAAAAATAGAATTGCTAGCCTCTGGCTACGCAAGAGAAAGTCGACTACATAGCTAAAAAAATATACATAAAAATATACATATACATAAGCAAAATTTATTTGCGTATTATATTTAATCAGAAATAATTTCTATTTTAGTCGAAAATCTTTAGTTTGAAGAGTGACTAAAAACAGTTAAAATAATAGGCAATTCGAAAGTTGAATGACGATGCAGTTTCAGCCAACGATAATCAAGTCTCAACCAAAACCCAAGTCTCAACCACTCGTCTGCTTTAAATGAAACCCACGTTGCAGGACTGCAGTTTCCCATAACTCTGTCAGACCAAAGCTGTGCTGACTGTTCAATAAATGTGCAGCCTACTTCTTACGCTCAAGTTCTGGCATTTAATTATGAGCTCTGGTTTATA